>FIZR01013713.1:0-36663 GCA_900060175.1 Ferrisia virgata | reverse complement strand
TCTATATACCAAATTTCAACTTTCTAGCTCAGTTTAGAGGGGGGGGGGTTCAATGAAGCTGAAAAGTGGTGATCACCAAAAGGCACATCCACGGCCTTTACTGAATATACATACTAAATTTTAAGTTCCTAGCACATTTTGGTGGGGAGATAGAAGAGAAGCAGCTCTTTTTCAAGGTCAAAAAGAGGAAAACTCGTTATAATTCCCCTCCTAATTGACCTAGGAGGTTGATTTTTTAGTATGTTATGCAACTTTGAATTCTTTATTGATTGACTTAAAAAGGAACAATTTTTGTAATTTTGGACCCTCAGCACCCCCTCCCTCAAAATGGGGCAAAATTGAATTTTGACCTTAGGTCATCCCCACTCATATATATCTAATCTGCAGCCAAATCGAGACATTTGATTGAATTGGAGTGATTTTGGTCGGTATCGACCAGAGTAAATGATTTTAATGTTGGGGGGGAAAATAATAAAAAAAATAAATGTCTGACATGGCCAAAAATTGTCTTAATGGCTTTCTGGGGCCCCAAAACGGATTCTGGTGGTATTCCTCCTCCAACCACCGTTCGTTGATTGACTGTAATAGCCTGGTTTTCATTGACAATATGACATGGAAAATCAGGCTAAAAATGTTTTGTAAAAGATTTTTATAATATCGAAATTGGAGGAAGTTTGAAGTGTCGTAAGTAAATTTGTTCTGTACGTTTTCCCATAAGGGAAATTTTTTTCATTGCAAACCAAAATTTGCAACCCTTGGTGGATGGTGGATAGTGCATGTCTTTTAGGGTAATTTTAGTTATTTACAAAAAGTTGAAAAAATGAAAATTTGCAGAACTGTGTTGTTTTGAAAAATTGATATTTTTTCAAAATTTAATTTGAGGTTTTTCAATCAACGCTGCTCCCTGAGTTTCACTTTTTTCAACTTTTTATAAATAATTAAAATTACCATAAAAGACATGTACTATCTACCAGTGGTCGAAAATTTTAGTTCATAATAAAAAAAATTTCCTTATGGGAAAATGTACAAAAAAAATTTATTTTCAACACTTTATATTTCCTTCAATTTCAATTTTATAAAAATTGTTTGCATAAAAATTTTTTTTTACTTTTATCAGTATTTTTGAAAAAAAAAATTCTTTCCATAGAAATTCGAATGTCATGGAGAAAAATCATGGTGGTCCGTACAATTATCAAGATAGGAAACCTATCTTAATAACTTTTTTTACTCATCTTTGCGAGTACTGCCTATGGTTACATTTTGGCAGACTTTTTGTCGGACACGCTGTATAAGTAGGTGTCGGATAAAGGTATCCCTGTCAAATATCGTATATTAGCGAAAATCATTTTTTTTTTTCTTTTTCGAAACCCGGAAATCGGCTGCTTTAAATACTGTTTTCGAGTATCAATGACCTGCGTGCCTAGCTACCCACAGTACATACGATATAATGGAATGTCGTCTATAATGATGTTAATTTTTTTTTTTTTCAGTTTCGTGATGTCCGCCTTCTTTTTACTCTTTGCCGTTTTTTGTTTTATTTTTACTACGGTATATTAAAGATAAATGTGCGAAGGGCGGAGGGGAAGCGATGGTCTTCGTTTTGTTTTCCTATAACGTTATTTTGGTTGCTATAGGCTTCGACGACGGATCCGCCCTTCTAGGTTATTAAACTTCTAAAGATAATACAAAGTAATGGTACCGGAACAAAGCAGTTAAATTGAAGCAGTTTAACGCGAAAAAGCTCTTTCTTCGTCGAATCGCTTAAAGGTTTCGATGACTTTTTTTCCCACTAGTTTATAGGTCTCCGAAGAGTATTACTCGTATATTGGTGTGGTTTGTGATCGCGTATGGTATAAGGAAGCGTGTATGAAGTACTTCTACGTACGCAGAGACGTACATATATGTTTTGGAATGAGACTAGAGTATACCAAGTGATTGGGTTTTAAATTTTTCCTCGAGTGAATTTTGCTTTCTTCTCACTCGATATACTATATTTAGTTTAGAAATTGATGGATTTACTCGGAGCCTAACATTTTTATTGCGTACAAATGTTTAATTTGTATTATATTCACCGTTTCAAAACAGCAAATACGTTTTTGAAACTAACACTTGTACGTTGAAATATCAAGTTGTCGATAACTAATGTTTTCAATGATTTTTAACGATTGTTTTCACATGTAGATCAATTTTCATTTGCTTCTCAGCATTTTTTCGTGTATGTTGATCAATTTTCTGCACTTTTTGCCCATTTTTTCGAATTTGTACTTCATTTTCCATGATTTATAGCGATTCTTTTTTCACAAATAGGTCAATTTTCACAAATTTTTCAATTTTTCCCCCTTTTTTTCGATCAATTTTCTGAATTTTTTATTCATTTTAGTCAATTTTTTTATCAAATTTTCGATAATTTTTAACTATTGTTTTTCATAATTTAGGTCAATTGTCATCCATTTTCATCAAATCTCTTCCAATTTTCGATGATTTTTAACGTTTTTTTTTTCATATTTTTGATCAATTTTCACACCTTTTTGTCAAATATTTCTCAATTTGCAATAATTTTAACTATTTTTTTCATAATTTAGCTTAATTTTCAGCTATTTTTCAAAATTTTTTTGTAATTTTCGATCAATCTTCTCCTTTTTTTTCGAATTTTCACCTCAATTTCGCTGATTATCAACAATTTTTTTTCGTAATTTAGGTCCATTTTCACCCATTCTTAACTTTTCTTCAAGTCAATTTTTTACCCAATTTTTGATAATTTTTTATAATTTTGTTCATGTTGCCCTAATTTTTCAATATTTTTTCTTAATTTTCGATCAATTTTTTTGCATTTTTTACTCACTTTAGCAAATTTTTGACACAATTTTTAACGTTTTTTTTCATATTTTGTCAATTTTTACCAAATTTTCCTAATTCTTCTCAATTTTTTATTTTTATTAACTTTTTTTTTTGTAATTTAGAACAATTTTTACCTGTTTTTAATGATTTTTAACGATTTTTTTTTGTAATACAGATCAATTTTCTCACGTTTTTAATATTTCCCTACATTTTTTCATGACTGGTAAATTTACTCCACATCAAATATGGAATACCGTGTATTGGAAACTAATGCTTTAATAATTTTTGAGATTTATTCTATAAATTTTAATATTTTGATTTCAGTATTACACATCATGATCTAAAATTTTTGCCTGAGATTGAAAAATGTCTTGAATTTTTTTACAAAAATTTCACACAATTTTCTATCTTTTATTCTTCAAAAATTTTAATCAATCAAATTAAAAATCCATATTTATTTTAGAAAATGTTATTTACATAACCATGTGTTTGATTGGATCTGTAACCTTGAAATGGACTTAGCCATTGCACCTACTTCACTTATGAAAAATCGATTTCCACAGTTTGAAGTGACATATCCGTAACCTTGCTCTTGAATTTTCTCGCCAAAAAAACTTCTGTTTGCTCCATCTGAAAAACGTATTCTAGTACTACAATACGGAGCCTACGTTTAATGAATAAAAATCCATCTAACTAGGTATTTTTGTGTTTCTAATACTTACTTATTTCAAAAAAAAAAATCTATATTCAATTTGTTCGTGTCAATAGAGAAAATGATTAAATGAGTATGTTATTGGTTTAGCGAGCTATTCATAATGAATTGACTGAATTGATTATCACTCAAAAAACCTAATTATACATCTGTTTGTTTTCATTTTTAATTAATGATAATGGCTCGTCGTTATTAGATTTTTTCGAAAATTAGCTTTTGTAAAATGTTCTCGTTGTAAATATGTATTTTATTTTGCGTAAACAATTCGTTCGTTGGAAACTTTGTAATTCTCGAATATTCCGATGAAAATACCCGAGTTCCTACTTATTCTATCGTGAATTTTTCCTTCGATATAATTCTTCTCCGGTTTCAATTCGTTGATCTTGTCTTTCTGACTTAATCGAACATAGTTTGAAATTCTATCCTTACTTAGTATCTATATACTTGTTTTGAAACGTTTGGTAGAATACATATTACCAAGGATTACAAAAGCTACGGGAAAACAAAACAAATCGAACTTAAATTATTTTCAATAATTAATGATCGTAGTTTATTCGTTATCTACAATGTACATCGACAAGTACCGACCTGTCTACCATTTTACCTTATCGGATTACTACGAAGTGGTACAAGTCGAAGCTAAAAATATCTACCTATATGCTTATTATACTGTTCAAACAAAATTTTTACTATCGAATGATTTTAAATTGATTTTGCTGAGTTGTAAAATTAAAGCGAAAAAAATTAAAGCGAGAAACATGGAGAGAGTGAGATAGAGACGTTAATTGCGAATGAGAAACGGGGAAAAAGTAAGAAGAAAAAAAATACGATGAATAGAAAAGAACGCTGGTTTGAAAAAAAAATACTTACGTTCTCGCATCTCGTTCACGAATGAGTTACAATGGCAGTGGAAAAAATTGACGCTGGAAACACTTTTACGATTATATAAGCTTCCCATTAAAATTTATTCTACATCGTAACGAGATCATCTACGCTGAAAAATTTGTGTTCTTTTTATGCACTGCCAAAAAAAAAAAAAATACATCGCAATACGTTGCTTTTTAGGTCTGATTTTCGTAAAGTAAAGTAGATAGGAAAATTGTCCATTCATGAGAGAAAAACAAGCGCCCTGCGATGTTTTTTTTTCGTTCAGTGATAGGATAGGGGTACTGGTAGATATTGGATTGAATAGCTGAAACCCTCAAAAGGCTCATCTATGACCACTATTAAATCTATGTACCAAATTCTAACGCCCTAACTCAATTTGGAGAAGAGATATACATGGGACAAACTCAAAAAGTAAAAAATAAACATCCCAAAAAACTACTACTTTAGGGATGTGAATGGAGGGGAGGCAATGAGGAAGAAAAATCTAAACCTTCAAAAGCCATATATTCTAGAACACTTACAAAGTATATGCTTAATGTACACACCAAATTTCAATTTTCCAACTCAATTTAGAGGGGAGATATGCGTGGAACAAACTCAAACATGATGAAAATCGTTGAAAAATCACATTTGAAGCGTAGGGCGTAAAGGGGATTAAAACTCGAAATCTCCAAACAGCTAATTTAGGACAATTTCTGAATATGCATGACAATTTTCAATCGACCTCCTCAATTTGGAAGAGAGATATATGCATAGGACAGCTTTTTTTCACCGTTAGAAAGGGGAGAAACACCGATACTTCTTCACCTGATTGACCTAGATAGTTGATTTTTGAATTTATTGTACAACTACTGATTCTTTATCGATTGGTTAAAAAACGAACAGTTTTTATTATTTTAGCCCCTCAATACCCCCGCCCCCACCAAATTTTAGACATGAATAAATTCTAACCTAAGGTTATCTCCTCTCAAAAATATGAGATCCAATGTCAATCTAAGCCTATTTCCCAAATTTGATTGATTTTGGTCGGTATCAAGCTGAACAAACAATTTTTAGTAGGAGGTGGAGGGGGGGTTAAAAGTTTAAGGAAAAAATATTATAAATATGGCCAAAAATGATCTCATTGGTCTTTTAGGGCCTCAAAACGAATATCTTCTGTAAGTCGATTGATCAGGCTAGGACTCAAGTTCAAAAAGGGGAATAACTCATATTTTCTTTCCTAATTGACTTAGGAAGCTGATTTTTGGAAATGTTATACAGCTTTAGATTCTCACCTGATTGACATAAAAAAGAACAATTTTTGAGCTTTTAGTTACTCAGCAACCCCCACTCAAATTTGGGCACAATTGAATTTCTACCCAAAATCATCCCCCTCCAAACTATCACATGGAACGCTAATCGAAGCCTAAATATCAAATTTGATTGATTTTGGTTGGTATCAATCAAATTGAGCAAATAACTTTTTAGTTTTGGACGGTAAAATAAAATAAAAATAAAAATTTGATATTGTTAAAAATGGTTATAATGGTCTTTTAGGATCCCAAAACGGATTTTGTTGGTATTTCATCTGTCATCCGCCGTAAGTCGATAAATCGTGAAAGCCTGGTTTGCGATGATGATATGATATAAAAATCAAGCTAAGACAGTGGTTTAAGCAAAGTAAAACTTTGTAAAAAAAAAACATTTCCAGCCTTATGGGAGGGGAGGCGGAGTTTAAGAAGATTAAAAAGTTGACACCTGGCACCATCAAATAGCACTTCTACAACTCCTACTAAATCTACATACCAAATTTCAACTAGGGCAATAATGCCAGGAACGAACCCAAAAATTTGAAAAAAGTTTACATTTTGGGAGCTGTGAATGGTTGCAATGGCGCTGAAAAGTCGAGACTCTAAAAAGCCACGTCTAGAATTGTTACTAAATCTGCGTACTAAATTTCAACTTCCTAGCTCAATTTGGAGGGGAGCAATGCGAGGAGTAGACTTGAAACATGAGAAAACCCACCCAAAGAACCACATTTCGAGTTGTGAGGGAGTACAATGGGTCTGAAAAGTCGGAGTTCCTAACAGACAAATCTATGGCTCCTACCAAGTCTATATACTAAATTTCAACTTCCTTGTTCTATTGAGAGGGGAGATAGGGGAGGAACAAATCCAAAAACCTATTCCTTAAATTTTATCGATTTTGGTTCATATCGAACTGAGCAAATAATTTCTTAATTTTGGTGGTAAAAAAATAAATATCTGACGTGGCCAAAAATGGTCGTAATGGTCACCTAGTACCCCAAAACGAATTTTGTTAATATCCTACTCTTAATAGCCTGGTTTTCATTGACAATATGACACAGAAAATCAGACTAAAAAATACAAACGAAAAAAATTCCATTTGTACACACGTTATTATATTATAACACTCACACCACCTGATAAAACAAAACAAAAAATAGTCGAGCTTTTTCTTTTCGTAACGGCGCGCGACAAAAAAATTTTTCAAATGAATCGAATAAGTTACGCCCGAATGTACCTGTATTGTATAAGTTCCATTATTAGAACGTCCGAGACGAACGTTTTCGTAATTTTAATTCATTTTCGGTAATTGAAAATCATTGTAATTTTTGTATCCGTCGCGGCGTGATTGCTACGAATGCAATTAAAATACGATTTTATCGCTGCTCTATTCTAGTTACGTTAGCTCCAAGTCGTTGAAAAAAACTTAGAAGAGAGGGTATGGGGAGGAGGAGGGGTTGCTACCTACTGTAATTCGTGTCGCAGAGACGATCGCTTCATCATATGCTGCAATTGGCGATAATCAATCACGTTGCAAAATGCGAATAAGCAGATGGAAAAGGTGAAATGACGCATTGTACAGTTATCGAGTCGCTGTAGTGTGTATCATACACTACATATACACATGGTACAGCGATGCGTTTATGATTACCTAAGGCGAAATAAAATGTCTGTTGTTTAATGAAATTGGCGTTGAACGAGATAAAAATAGGAAATATTTACGTGTACCAAGAAGATTGTTACGCGATAGAGCACGACGACGACACGGATTCGAGGGAGGCACGAGTCAAGAATGAAATTTACTAGTCGTTCGTGGACCTTTCCCTTTAGATGTATACAAGTTAATTTCCAAAAATACTAAAATAATAATCGTTAGTTAGGTACGAGTACTTACGTATTAATACACGTAACGAATGTTGTCGCCAGTACATCTACACATATATAGTCATGACCCGAACCGGATATTAATTCGGTATGACAATGTTAAAACATTTGCTTTGAAATATTTTCTCATGCTGTAAATCTCGTAATACGATTTTTTCTTCGTGTGTACTATACCCACGTTGAGTGGGCACATATGTTACTTGGGTTGGTTTTTTTTTCATTTTGTCCTACTAAAATGTAAGTTACCGTATGGGTTAGGCCTGTGAACTCGATGCGATGCAGCAAAAGAAAACAAATTTAGGGTGCCTAATTTTATCGTTGTGTCGAGCTTACGCGCAGTGCAGCTATTAAAATCATTCTAAAGGCTTTTTATACGATTGGCTGATAACCTACTTAGTCAAAGTTGAAAGGTTTATTGTATTATTTACGAAGCATGAAATTTTAACGTTGAAATTATTATACCTTAATTCGAGTATAGTGATTGATCTTTAGATTAGGAAATTTAATTGTGATTAGTTATTTTCTAAATCCAAAATACGTATTATCTATACAACTTATTCATCTTGAATCAACCGTACAATCGTGATTAAAATCTGTTTTAAAACCCAGCTAAGAGTATTTCTGCAATTTTCTTGGAAAACTCGCATCTAATAATATTTTATTTGTGAGAGTGAAAATTTGTTGTACTTGAATCAATACTGGCCAAAACGTACTTCAAACTTGGGCAATAGTCGCTTTAGTTCGGGTATGTAAGGTAGATAACTAGCTAGGTATGTACTAGGGTGGGCCAAATTTTGCATTTTTTGGAAATCATGGAAACGGTGGAGTCGCACTGGTTACCAGATGACCTCAAAAGAATGTGGTAAAAATTTCAGCTCACCAACTCAATTTTCTAACCTTGTAAAACTCATTTACATTTGGAAAAATTTTTTGAATATTTTTTCCGAAAATGGAATTATTATACATTTTTTAACTCGAAATTATCATTGGCGACAAGTTTTCATCATTACTTCTTTTTTCAAACGTTATTTAAAAAATTCATTTTTTTACGATTTTCTGAAAAACTCAATCAAATAGGTCTCAAGTCGCCTGAAATCGATCGTGTGCTATCTATTGATCCAGCCAAGTGGGTAAGGTCAACACGAACGTGTTCTCTATGCCTATAGTATCGGGATGTGTTTATTGAGCTTTCGCGTCGTAATACTTTCCTGTTGCTTTCTACGCTATCTACAGGTAACTCATCGCATCGCTAGCCGGGTTTGTACAACCCTGAGTTCAGCGAATTTACGCTCAAACCAGTTACAAGCTTTTTGATTCTGATAACAGATGGCGTGCTGTCTAGTTATTCCTGTTGTAACTGGTAGTGCTCGGAACCTAAGCCGTACATTTTGCCCATATTGGGATTCGAACCTACTACCTCTCGTTTAGCGAACCACCCCTACGCCATGCCGGCACGTGTGAAGTAAATTTTGTTGAGAAATACCCTCTTGAAATGAATGTAGAATATCAATAATTGATGATTCATGGCAGTATTTTTGTTTTATCCTTGTAGAAGATTTTTCAGCAGTGCTTAAAGAATGGCTTTTTCAGGTTATCATTTTGTTTTTGACTATAAATGTTTTGATTAAAATTTGTGGAAGTGGATTAACAGGTGTAGATGGAAAGGGACCGTACTAAATGTACATACCTAAATTCCACTTCTTACTTCATTTGAAGAGTAGTTATGCGAAGAACAAACCTTAGAAATTGGAAAAAAATACCAAAAAATCATATATTTGGGGCTGTAATGGGATGAAATGGGACTGAAAAGTTCGAGACCCCCAAAATTCACGTTTAGGCTACTTACTGAATGAACATACCTAATTTCAAGTTCCTAGCACATTTTAGAGGGTAGTTATGCGAGGAATAAATTCAAAAAATGAAAAAAAAAACGACCAAATATCTCTTTTACTAATTAACTTAGGAAGTTGATTTTTGAATATTTTACACAACTTTAGATTCTTTATCAATTGACTCAAAAGGGAACAATTTTTGTATTTTTGACCCTCAGCACCCCCTCCCCCAAAATGGGGCAAAACTAAATTTTGACCCATCCGCTACCAAACTGAGTGAATTGATCGAATTGGAGCAATTTTGGTTAGTATCAAGCAGAGTAAATGATTTTAACGTTCGGAAAAAAATAAATATTTGACATGGTCAAAAATTATCTTTATGTTCTTTTAGGACCCCAAAACGGTCATCCTACTAAAAGTGTCATAAATTGAATGAAATTTACGACTCAAAACTGCCTCAGACCAAAACTGAAGCCTCTGACTAGAAAAAAAAATTGGTTTAAAAACCGGTGGATTCTTTGAACGGACAATCTGATAATAGCCATGGCTTCCTATCCTTTCCTAGTAGTGTTTGAGAAGGGGAAAATTGTAAAAAAAAAATCCAATTTTCAATCAATGTATAGCTTATTCAAGAATTAATTCCGTGGGCTGATGATAACTGCGTAAAATTTCTAGAACCAGTTTTTTCACATCTTTGACCAAAAGAAAATCTCCCTCACTTTCCTCTATTTCGCTCTCTCCTTATTGACTTGAGGATATAGAATATAAAATTTTTGCATGTTGACCGGGCCAAGTGAATAGCCAGACTCTAAACTATCGACATTTTGTCCAGAAACCAACCTCGTACGAGCCCTTCAAAAAGACGGCTTTCCGTGGATTTTTACCCTCCAAAAAGCAGATCCTAGTCTTCAATAAATAGCTGGACAAAAATTAGTATTCTAAAAATTTTTTCTCCAAACGATCCAGGTACAGTGCTTGAAACAGAATTTCTTCTTTTTCTTTAAAGGAAAAATATATGTAATATATATGTTCCTAAGGGCCTGGCTACATCTGCGTTGCGTCGTGTCGCGTCGTGTCACGTCAAAAAAAGCAAAACAATTTTTTTCTCGCATGGAATCATGAATTTTGATTTTTGGAATCGTACTGTTCTATAAATAATTGTTAGGAATTTATTAGCTTTTAGTTTCCCTTCTTTTTTGAAAGTAATCAACGTGGAAAATGGAAAGTAACGAGAAAATGAAACATTTTGCTGCGTTTTTTCATTGTCAGTTTCCCCAAGTTGATTATTTTCAAAAAAAAAAAGTAACTAAAAGCTAATGAATTCACTACAATTATTTATGGAGCGGTACGATTCCAAAAATCGAATTTCATGATTCCATATGAGAAAAAAATTGTTTTGCTGCTTCTGACGCGACGCGACGCAACGCAGATTTAGTCGAGCCCTTAAAGTGTAATATTCCATCCTGAAATTTCTACTACGCAGTGCCTGTCTAAGTATATTTACATGCTTTATGGAAAATATTTTCATCAATTTACTGATATTCTCTATTCCCTCAGGTCAAAATTACCAATTTTTTTTTAGATACCTAATGACAGTTTCACGCAATCTGCTACGAAAAAAAAAAAAAGAAATCGACTGAAAATATATATTGCTACTCGAAGCAGTTTTTTTTTTTCAAATTCTGAGAACTATTTGGTCGCCATTTTACTTTTCGCATAAAATTGTATTTTTGAAAACATGATGAAACATATTTAGGTACTAACGTTGGTACTTATATGAATTTGCTTACTTAAATTCCCTATATTATTGTTAGTAGGTAACACAGTTTCATGCAATTTATTTTGCCATGTTATATTCTCAAAAAAATTCTACATTTTCTTTGCTGCTGAGGCAATAAATTTTAATGTCACGCTGCTTTTCACTAATCAAGTATGCACTTACCATATTAAATGTTCAGTTACATTCAATTATTTTTTTCACTAGGTACGGACTATTTTTTGTTGTGTTTGTAAAACAATGAATACCATGTAAAGAAATTTTATCAAAATTCCCCTCCCGCGTTTTTCGTTGTCCAATTTATCCAAAGTTGACGATTCGGAGGCCAATTTTGAGGTGAATTTCAACGAATAAAGTGTTCTTTGTAAATCATAGGAAAAACTAGCGAATATGAAACGTTAAGATTTATAATGATATTTTCAGTCGTGTAAAACTGCGTATTTTCTGCTTCTCCTGTTATACTGAAGGTGAGACCACTAAAAAAAAATTGTTCGAAGTGTCAAAAGGATCGTTGTATTTTTCATAATTAATAGAAGTATTTCCACCTTGATGAATTTTGTTTTACTGACGAGGCAAAGGTCAGAAATGTCCATCGTTAATTTGACCAAGGGCGTATGGCTAGTTTCTGCATAGCAGTGTTGACAACATTGAAAAAAATGATGCTATAGAAACTTTATTATTTTATGTTTAAAAAAAAATAATATGGGCTGAGTAGAGACCGACGAAATAAGTAAAAATTGTTATATGAACAACTTGCCTAACTCAAAATTTTAAGGAGCAGTGATTTATGGGGATTCTTGTGTAACTTTTCAAGGCGAGCAGAAATTGTCCTTTAGAATAATTTCGCATCTTTAAAATTGAAGGGGCTGAGTGCATGAAAGTTTCACAAGCTGTAACTGATAATTTTTATTCTGGTCTTTCCAAATCAAAATTGGTATATTTTTTTTCTATTGATAGCGCTGAGTAAGATGGAAAATATAATCCACATTCTGTGCTGTCTCTTCAATTTTGAAAGTTGTTTACTTTGAAGAATTACGCAGCAATCCTTAATCGCAAAAAATACTTCTACGATTTTTTGATTTTTTTTATCACTGCCCCTTCAAATTTTGAACTAGGCTAGTTATTCATATGATCATTTTTATTCATTTCATCGGTATATGGAATAATAAAATTACAATAGTATATTTTTTTCTATGTTGGCAACGTTGCTACCTGAAAAACTAGCCCCGTTTCTGGCAAAAAAAAAGTATGGTACCTATGTAGGCGCCCGGAGCACTACATGACGGACAGTCAGTTGTGCAGATTTGCGTTGGACACTTCTGACCATTTCTTCGCTAGAATAATCTTATTGGTAAAATATTTTTAGCCTAATTTTTTATGTCATATTGTCAATGAAAACAAGGATATTACAGTCTATCGACCAATGGCGGAAGAGGGGGAATATCAATAAAATCCATTTTGGGGTTCTAGAAGACCATTAGGACAATTTATAGCCATGTCAGTTGTTTATTTTTTTCCCCCGAACATTAAAATTATTTACTCTGTTCGATACCGACCAAAATCGCTCAAATTTGGTCAATCGGTTCAGTTTGGCGGTGGATTAGATATAAATGAGTGAAGATGACCTAGGGTTAAAATTCAGTTTTGCACCATTTTGGAGGAGGAGGTGCTGAGAGTCCAAAAACACATAAATTGTTTCTTTTTGAGCCACTTGATAGAAAATCTGAAGTTGTATAACATATCTAAAAATCCACCTTCTAAGTAAATTAGGAGGAGAGATATAGGGGGTTTTCTACTTTCTGACCCTAGAAAAAGGCTCAAATCAAATAGGTCTCAAGTCACCTAAAATCGATCGTCTGCTATCCTTTGATACACACAAGTGGATAAGACCAACACGAACGTGTTCTCTATGCCTATAGAATCAGGATGGTTTCTAGGGAGGTCTTTATTGAGCTTTCACGTCGTAGTAGTTTCCTGTTGCTTTCTACGCTATCTACAGGTGGTAACTCATCGCATCGCTAGCCGGGTTTGTACAACCTTTAGTTCAGCAGTGGGCCACGAGTCGGCGCTCAAATCAGTTACAAGCTTTTTGATTCTGATAACAGATGGCGTGCTGTCTAATTATCCCTCTACTGCCCCACCAAATTGAGCCAAGAAGTTGAAATTTGGCATGTACATTCAGTTGGGGCCCTGCACGCGCCTTTCGAGGATTCCAACTTTTTTAGCTCCATTACATCCCCTCACAGCCCCAAAAAAGTGGTTTTTTGATAGAATTTTCCGATTTTTTGAGTTTTTCCAGTTTGTTCCTCACATAACTCCTTTCCACATTGACCTAGGAACTTGAAATTAGCTATATACATATAGTGGGGGCCCGAGATATGCCTTTTGGAGGTCTCGACTTTTCAGCCTCATTGCACCCCCTCACAGCTCTGAATGTGGTTTTTTGGTAGATTTTTCCAATTTTTAGAGTTTGTTCCTCGCATAACTCCCCCCTCAAATTGTGCTAGGAAGTTTAAATTTGTTGTGTCTTGTCTGTAAGGATATTTCTTGTGCCTTTTATCAGGCTGAAAATCTAGCTTTGGTGTAATTTTCAAATTTTTCCATGTAGCTACCTAATTCTCATTAATCTAAAAAATCATATTACAAATAGGTGTTCTATGTGAATGAACTTTTACTTCACGTGAATGCTTAATAAAACACGAGGCAACGTATTATAATCATAGGTAGATACCTACCTCATTTTTGATAGATTATTTTTCAAAAGGCTTTCAACCGATAACCATATACTTATTATTTTAGTGTTAAGCTATAGCTACGAGTAGACCTAATCGAGTTCATTGTCTCATTGCTACAAACAAGTACATCGATATTCTTCGTATCATTTTATTGAAAAAAAAAATAAAAATACACGCGTTTACAATCGCTCATAAAGAAATATAGTTTGATCATAAAACTCATTGAAAGATCTGTTTAAGGGTTTTAAGTCGATATCGAATATCGTAGTCGGCTACTTTTTACCCAGCTTTAAAAATTGTCTACGAATGACACTTTGAAAAAGAAAAAAAAAAAAAAAAAAGATAAAGGCTGTAAAAGACGTACTGGCACTGACGATGATGCAGAGATAAGGTGGAAGTGTACTTGGAATAAAAGTCTTATCAAAGAAGAGTGTGTTGTAATAAAATACGTATAAATTGACCTCTCGCCTCGTAAAAGTATTAATTTTTCGAGAAATGATATAAAAATTCGATTTATTACAGTTCGTTTACCCTGAATTACAATTTCAAGGATATTTTTGACTTTTTTTTTTCTTTTTTTGAAAAATTATAGTATTTTGATAGCCAACGCATGTGTACGTACGTGTGTATGTAATTATATTTATGTAGCATGATTTTAGAAAATAATACAACATTGTTACGAATTCTGCTAGAATTGAACTTGAAAACTCATACGTAGTGGTATTTTGAAAAATTATTTACCGAAATTTTATTATACCCACTGCGAGGTGTACTGTACTATCCAGTTTAAAAACATTAATAAAATTATTTTAATTTAAACTAGTCCCGTAAATCATAGGTTTTTCGACGTAACGTCCTTACTACCTATACTTACTTTGAAACCCATTTAAAAGGTGTTTTTCAACTCTTGGGTAGGTGCCTACGAAAAGTGCTTTTTTCTTTGGTTGGAAAATTTTAATAAAAAATTTAATTCCGAGTGGATTGCTTCGCACGTAAGAATAATTTTCTTATTACAACTCGCCTACCATATTTGAAATGTCATGCTGTAAATTACATATATCTCTACTTACCGATTTATACAACGTATTATATCAGTTTTTCCCTCCGAGTTCCCCCGCCCTCGCTTCAATTGGTATGTATTTTCATTGTATAAATACCGTGACAAAAATAAGAATGAATTTTATATACGTATCAAACTGGCTGGCTTTATTCATAAATCAAATAATTAAGTACATGTAACACGCGTAAAGCTAATATGTACCTACTACCTACCTACCAAAGCTACATCATGTTCATACAAAAGGAACCAGTTCTTGTGGAAATGTCATCATGTTTTCCTGCCTGTTGAATCAACAGCGAAATTCCCGTTTCTGTATGAATTTTCTTTCCCGCTACTTACCGACCGACCGTACCGACACGAAATTAATATCGAATTTATTACGTGTACCGATTTCTGGTATAAATTTTCCATTTTGACGGACACGGCTGAATAATAATAATAAAAAAAGAAAATGTATCTCGATGACTTAATCGTGACATTATGAATCAAACGTGTAGGTACAATAGGTACTTATCCTAACCCACGTTGTACGCATTTTCATTAATGAATAAAATTTTGCCACATTTGCGAATTATTAACGTAAAAATCCGTAGGAGGTAAGTCTTTTTTTTTTTTTTAGATTTTTTTTTTAATTATGGGAGCATGGTTTATCATAAGAAAATGCGATTAATAAACCGATTCATAGTGGTGATATTTTCGTAAATGATGTGAGATGTCGGTAAACTTTTAGTTGAAGCGAATGATTGATACAGTTATATTTTTACAAATTGGATATACTTTTATTGAATGAATTTTTATTATATCTGAACATTTTCGTCGACTCTTGATACCTAACCGGTTTTTAATTAAATGTATTTTTTTCGATATACGAAAAGTTTTGCTGATCTCATACGTGAGACATTTTGCTCAATCGATAAATAAAATTGAAATGCGAGATAAGGTACATTAGTGCAGGAAAATTAAAACTTTATACAGGAAAAATAATATCGATCTGTTGAACTTACTAAAAGTCTCGACGAATCCCAGTTGAGCGTAGCCCCCAGGACGGGTTTATCCCCCGAAATTCAGTTTTTTTTTGCGAATATCTGTGTAAATAATGCAGCTACGACAAAAATAGTCCCATGAAGAGTTGTTCTACGCTAAATTTCCAATAAAATACGTTTGTTCATATTTTTTGAAACCCACACCTAAAAAACCATCGAAATCTCTACCCAACTATCTGACAGTTAGACCTATTGATGATTCCATGGGCCAAATTGCAACCTCCTAGATTAATTTTATAAGGAGTTAGACAGGAAACTAACTCGAAGAACTGCGACAACTACTCAACAATGCACGGTTCCGAGGTTATAATGGAGAAGTGGAGAGGGAGGGAATGTGTTGAAAAGTCAACCTCATCTGAAAGCATATGTAAGACCATTAAAAAATTCACATCCTAAATTTCAACCTTCTCACACTACGGAATTCAGGAAGGGAGGGGGTCTGCTAAGCGATGGGCAAACTCAAAAAACAACAAAAACCTCTCAAAAGAACCTATATTTTAGAACCTTATGAGAGTTCAATGTGATGAAAAAGACAGAGTACAAAAGTCAATTCGTATATGTAGTAGGTTACTAGATAAATTGAGTCATTCACTTTGGATGGAGAGGATCCACCCTCCCCCCTCTCAACCAGGATAACGATATTTGCACCTAAAAATCATTATTTAAGCCCTCGTCATCTATCAATTGGATCCCAGAATCGTTATTAGCCAGAAATACGACGATATCTCTCACTTCGCATGGAAGGGTCATGTAGGGAAGGTGCAGGAGGTCATAAGGAGGGGTTTGGAAAAATATAAACGAGCGTATCTCATTGTAAATTTAATGTCGAACAATTTTTCATTGGACTATTTTTGTCGTAGTTGTTGTTGGAAAACTTTCACTATTTACTTTTTTTTCAGAGGTTTTTAAAAAAATGTCAATTCTTGCATTTTTCGCAATTTTTTAAAAAGCAACGAAGAATATTTTTTTAAAGAAAGGACCTCCTGAAATGGATGTAGGATACCAATTTTAGATGATCATGGATGATTTTTCGGGGCTATTTGGAGAATAATTTTTTCGTATTTATTCAAGAATAGTTTTACCTTTTTAAAATTTTTTCTTCAGTAAATTCATGTAGTGATGGGCCAAGTACACTAACTTTTGCTCATTCAAGGTAAGATTTCATCGCTTGCACGTTTTTCAGGGGGTTCTCAATTGGGGAAGGGAAGCTGAACAGGATTATTTTTCCAAATGAATGAGCACATTTTTCCTACTGAATCTTCAATTTTCTGCAATTTTTTCACTCATATTTCAAACAACGAGTAACTTGGAGCAGCCAGGAATATTCGTTGGGTTAGAGAGTTGGTAAATTTTTCCCCCATTGCATAAATGAGGTGAATGGCATAGAAAAGACTCACTCAGAACCTTACTCATCTTTGTGTCTATAGTGCAATTTGTCGAAAATAACTAACTTATGTATATGCGCTCGTAGTTCTGTGTATTATCGTTGCTGTAGAGAAGAATAAAAAAAAAAAAAAAACTCTTCGAAAAAAACACGTATCCAATGCCAATAGAATGGAAATAATAAATAGTTAGGTAGTAGTAGGTTATAGGTACCGCGCAACAGATTGTCGATCATCGTATAGCAATGTTCATAATACCTAACTGGTAACAGTAACTCGGTTTTTCTTTATTAGGTAACTTGCCAGGGTAACATTTTTTTAATCTGTGAATGTGAATTAAACGTTATCGATTGGATAATTGTTTGGTAGAGTTATTTGATTAAAAAAAGAAAGAAAGAAAAAAAAACGTGTTTAGAATTAAGACGAAATTTCGATCGTTAATTCGTACTACCTCGATAAGAGTTGTATCCAGCTTGGTACTGGTAGCCGATAAGGCTTATCTTGAAATATCGAGCATTGTTTTCTTCCAGGTACTCTACCTATCTATGCGTACCTTCCAACCACGTTCGTCAAGGTCATAACGACGTCCGTTCTAATGGCATTGTTTTGTTTTTCTTTCCGATTACAGGCCACACGACTGTTGGGATTAGGTCCGCAGAAGGCAGTATTGTTAGATGACAAAACGAAGATACTATCGAAATCGCAAAATTCCGTCGATTTGCAACAAGTAAGCATACCTACATTTATGTACATATGTATGTTTGTTCGAGTGTTTCTTTGTTGAATGAATTTTTCATTCTGCTATATTTGCTCGAAAAGTTTCGTGGTATTTGAGAGCATCGAGCTTTGTTTAACGCTAAATTGAACTGCTGTGAGGTGCCTGTACAGAGTACCTTGTTGTAAATACAGTTCCTTTTTGGATGGGTTGATGGTAATGGAATTTTTTCATGGGTAGTCAGATGATCTATGTTGCACCATATCCTGAGCTATTCGCTGTGAGCAAGTATGAATTAGGGACTAAGGCATTTCAATTTTTTTTCAACTTTGAGAGAGGTAGTGAATAAAAGTTGCGAAATGAAGTCAAATAAATTTGGTAGTAATTAGAGGTGTTTGGTTTGATCCTTGAATCGTCTCAGATTACTTTAAAATTTGTGAATTGGAAAAGAAAAAACGTTTACTTTTCTGTTTTGTTTTTTTTAGTAATAATGTATCACAGTGACGTGGTATCCATGTAAGCAATGTAAGCGATGCTTACACTTATAAAATCCGGAAAAAAATGACCGCTAATATTTACAAATTCAAAAATGTAAAACAGACTGTAACACGAGATAAGATCTGGAAAAAATGAAAAAATTGCTGCTGATATTTATAAATTTAAAAATGTAAAACAAGGCTGTAAAAGGCTACAAATATTGGCATTGAAAGATTTTTAATAGGACGTCTTGGAACAGCAAGAGTATCAGATTTCCAGCGAACTTCGATGACGTTGGGAAAGTATTCGGGATATTGAAATATGGTAGTCGTAGGTCAAGTTTGTGTATAAGCAAACTCGTGTGTGTGTAGAAATGAATGCGCATGCGCGCAACAGTTACCGGTTGTTATTGACAGTATTAAAATATGATTTATTAGTGGTGTTTTTCGAACTGCTGAATGCAAGTGAAATGGTTTTTGTACAAGATGCAAAAGCAGAGTAATCAATTTAACGTCGAATAAACATCCCTTGAATGCATGGATAACAACTATCTGAAACATCTGAAATTCCCATGTTCCTAAATCCCAAAAACCTTGAAACATCCCAGTTTCAATGGTTTAGAATCCAAATCTACCAAAATTCAAAATTAGCAAAATCAAAATCCAAGCTCAAAATTGAAACCCACGCAAGAATGAAGTAAAAAAAAATTATTCCGATTAATTAGAAAAATTATACATATTCAGGATAGATTAATGGAAAATAAACGGCGATACTGCAGATTGCCTCATTAAATTCTGAAAATATGAAACATAAAATGAGAATTTTTTAACAGCCTCCAAAGAATAATTGTATTTTTTCAATGACTTTGATTTATTGTGGGAGAGTGATGGAGAAAATTGGACACTTGAAAGTCTACCAGCAGTTATAAGACTGTTCAATCTGCCCCAGTACTGAAGTTTGAAACTAACCGCTGAAATTTGGTTCTTATGGCATGAAAACCGTGTGGTAAAAATTTTATCCCCTCAATTCTCTCCTACTACTTGTTATAGGCCAAGATGTTACTTTTTTAGCTTTAAATTTGAGGATTTTTATTTTTGTAAATTTTCAACCGATTTTTTTCAAACTTGTGTAGGTGGTAGACTATACCAAAGGGTATATTTTCACCAATTTTTTCTACACGAAACACGTGTTTGAAAACTTTAAATTCGGTTTTCTGCATAAAGCTTCAGGGAGGCAATTCAGAAAAACTTCTGTATCGTGTATTCATTTCCAATGTATACAAATTGATATTTTTTCAGAACTTTAAAAATGGAGGAAGATTTTGGAAAACTTGAAAAACCATTTTTCCACCACGTTTTTCGTTTATAAAATAGTCGTTTTTGGTCAATGATTGGAATTATGGCAAGGAGTAGATAGGAAACTGAAATTTTGACCACGATTATTTGATACTATTTTCCAATAGTTCTGCCTTATTACATTTCGATTTCTGAAAAAATCTAAAAACGATCCATCCTAGTACGGATCCTGAGGTTGAATCTCTTGCAGGCCCTTCCACATAAATTTCTAATATTTTGCAGCCTCTTCTCTAAAAGTAGTGCCCTGGATTAGAGTGAAAGTGAAACTTTTTTGGTAAATTCAAACCGAGGCACAAAGGATTGTACAATAAAAATGACATTTTTAGGCTTTCAAAAATTAACGGATTCAAATTAGATATGACATTTTTTTTCCTGATTCTCTTTGTCATATTATAAATGAAAACCAGACTATTATGGTCAACCGATTTAGGACGAATGAGGAGGGGGGATGTCAACAAAATCCGTTTCAAGGTCCTAGAAGACTGTCGAGCCTATTTTTGACAGTCGGAGATTTATTTTTACTTTTATTTATTTTTTTCCGCTCAAATTATAAATTATTTTCTCAGCTCAAAACCATACAAAATCGATCATATTTTGAAAATATTTTGAAAATAAGCTTAGATTTTAATATTCTGGCGCGGGGATAACCTCGGGTCAATATTCAATTGTGTCCAAATTTGGGAGAGGGGGAGCTGAGGGGCTAAAATCGTGAAAATTGTTCCTTTCTAAATCAAATGATAGACAATTCAAAGATAACGTTTTTTCCTCTTTTTGACCTTAAAAAAGGGACCTTCTTCCCTTATCTCCCCTCCAAATTGAGCTAGGAAATTGAAATTTGGTATGTAGACTTGGCAAGGTCTATAAATGTATTTTTAAAGGAATTAGCACTTTTCAGACACATCGCTCCCTTTTACTGCCCTGAATTGTGAAGGGGGGCTCGTATTTCGAGTTAGTACCTCACATAATGAGGCTGAAATTTGGTAGAAAGATTTAGTATAGGTCTTGGATTTACGTTTTGGGGGTTTCAGCTATTTCTTATGATATGCTCGCCCCTTCATCCTCGCTCGCACCCTCTCCCTCACCATTCCCCTCCCCAATGGCGTTTATTTAAATTAAAACCGTAGATATATACGCACGGGTATTATGACTTTACTCTTCAAATTGGACGTTGAACCGTTGGTTGCGTTTTCGATATTTTTTTTTTCCTTTCTGTCGCCGTCAAAAATGAAGTTATCCTTTCTGAGAATCGACGAACTTCTCAAATCTTTAAAAACTTTGCAACATAATACCCACTTCCCGTTTGATACGTTCTAAATCCGTGGTTAAAATAGCACGAAATATGAACTAATCTGTCGGAGGAAAATACTTTCGCTGAAAATTAATCGCCTCTATTAATAGTTTTAAATTTCATTTCATAATTATTACAACTAGGTATTAGACCTATTACTGCCAAGTACGAAATACCTAAACTCTCTTCACGTTAGTAATTTTTTTCTCCGTCATTTTGTTCGGCTAGACTCTAAAATTCATTAAATTTGATATCAGTCTTGGTACAGCTTGATTTTAAAATACGAGATGATGGATTGAGAACTTTCGCACGAATAAAAAAGGGATAAAAGTATTAAAAGTAAAATTTTGTAATCTGTTAAGACTTTTAATGCAAATTTTTCATTACTATCGACTCTTTTATTTTGCAAGGAAAACGAAAAGTGCGTTAACTTTCAAATGTATAAACCTAACTTATAACGTGTCGATGTGTGTATGACTGTACGAACTTTTTATGCGGCGAAATTTAAAGAATTTTCAATTTCGAAGGAAGGAAAAATAAGGATTCGTGCGTAGTAATTGATACGATTAATTTATAGACCGTGATGCGTATGTTGTATGTATCTTATTACAGGTTACATTATAAATACATCTAGATACATATAATATATATAGCGAGGTCTAATTTATGGTAAAAAGTTTATCTTGATGGGAGCACGTTTGTGTTAAATTAAGCGAGATTTGAATGTTTTAACGAAAAATACCTTCGCTATTCTAAGCTCTGTTAAACCTTAGTTCGTGTTGCTATACGAAACATGAGCTGCTGATCACCATTTTAGTCATTTATCTTATGAAAAAGGCTACGAAAATAGCCTAAATTACATTTTAAATTAAATATGTACAGTTAATCAATTTTTTTATCATCTATGGGGATTTTCATGTTAATCTAAACTTTCGAAATTCTATATTTCGAGTTCAGAATTAGTTATAGGTTTTATTTTTGTTGCTGTCTGGATAAATCATTTACGTTTATTTTATATCACGTTTTAAAATCGTCGAATCATCGTAATCGTTTTTTTACGTACACGTTTGTTGTTGAGAAATTTATCCAATTGTGAACAAAATTCTCTATTTTCGGATAAATTTAAGAATTTTGTATCTGCATAGTAAAAAAAAAATATAAAAAAATAAAACATCATAATGCACTGCTTTTTGAGCATGATTCTCATTTAGTGGAAAAGATACGCAAATTTTCCATTCATGGAATAAAAAAAAAGGGGGCTCTGTGACATTTTTTCTTGATCAGTATGTAGAGGTACTGGTAGATGTTGGTATGAATAGCTGAAACCCCCGAAAGGTACTCCTCGAACGCCCATTAAATCTACACACCAAATTTCCACCCACTAGAAAAATGGGGGGAGAGGGGATATGCGCGTCACAAACTCGAAAAATGGGAAAATCCAGAAGAAACCACATTTTCGGGACTGTATAGCACATCCGAGACCCTTAATTATTCTGCATACCAAATTTCAACTTTTCCTAACTCAATTTGAAAGGAAGATGTGGGTACCACAAATCTTTAAAAATGGAAAACCGACCAAAAACCCGCATTTTCTGCCTATGAGGGGGTGCAATGTGACTATAAAGTCAAACCCTTCAATCCCCCCTAACTAAATTTGAAGGGGAGATATGCGTGGAACAGCCCTTTTTCAAGGTTAAGAAGAAGGAACACCCTCCCCGATTCAATACTCCTCTCCTCATTGATGTAGAAGACTGACTTTTGGATATCCCCGCCAGTGGCGATTAAACCGTTATTATTCTCATTATAATTCACATGGGGGGAGGTAACTCGATTCTGAGGGGCCGGATTCAAAAAAATGGTCAAATTTTTCGATTCAGCGTAAAATTTTACACTATTTTGATAGGTTACATGCTTACTTTTAAAAGATAATTACAGGGTTAAATTTTGTGGTGGGGGTTCAATGCGACGGTGTTTGCTGCGATAACTTTTGATTGTGTCGGAACAATACTAAATAATACTATAGATAAGGAAACGGTCACCAACCATAAAGTACTAGGACTGTTTTAGTGTCAAAATTGGCTAAAATTGCCCAAAAGTTGCATTAAAACTGCTGTATTATTCGATTGTGCCGGATCCCTTTGGAAAAAATTGTACATTTGGTACCCGTTAAAGTTCCTCTGCACAGTGTCGTGAAGTTTGGAGTGGTTCCAAGGTAGGTCTCAAAACGTAACTTTTAAGTCTCTACCCCCCCCCCCAGACTTCTTAGGTTTTTAACAATTCGGGTATTAAATGTAGCGTAAATGCAAAAAAAAATGTCAACTTTTTTACACCCTTAAGAAGGAGGGGCCAATGCTTAGGGCGATAATCTATGATAACCTCGTTTTCACTGACAATATGACGGAGAAAATAATCAGATGTTTAATACACAATTTAACAAGATTTACAGGATACATTTTGAAAATTTAAAATTTAAAATTCCAAGGTTCGAAATGAAAAAAAATTGATTTCGAGATTATGAAAATTGCTTGGGTAAAATCACATCACAGTTTGAGAGGTTTTATAACTACGATGCCTTAAATACTCAATTTGGTAAAAGTCAATAAAACCAGCTGAAAATAATTTCTCATCACAATCTTTTTTTTCAAGGTCGAAAACGGGAGAAACCCCCATTGTTCCCCTCTTATTTGACGCAGGAAGCTGATTTTTAGATATAGCTTTAGATTGTTTATCTATTGGCGCAAGAAGATTTCTGCGATTTTAGCCCCTCAGTGCCACTTCTCCAAATTTAACGGTATTTTGACTCAATGTCATCTTAATTCAAAAATATCAAATCTGCTATCAATGTAATCGTACTATCCAAATTTGATCGAATTTGGTCCGTATCGAGTGAAGGAAATGATTTTTAATTTCGGGGGAGGGGGAGGAGTAGGGGAATAACATGAATGGAACAAACATCTTACATGACCAAAAATGGTCTGAATGGTCTTCTAGGACCTCAAAATGAATTTTGTGAACAGTCCTTCCTCCCACCATCCGCCATAGATCACCAGTCCGTAATAATCTGGTTTTCATTGACGATATGACATAAAGAAAATCATGCTACTGATTTGGAATTTTTTTTTTTGCAGAAGTTGGTCCCTATGGTCTAAAAGCCTCGTGAAAAAAAGCTTAGCTCACCAAAGTAATTCTAACCCTCTCCAGCGGGCGAGGGGTAAAATTTTTATTTCTAGAAGTTTTTAACCGAATTTTTTCAAATTTGCAAAAATTTAAGCCACTACTGAGAGCTATTTATGGAAGTTTTTTGAGCGTTTTTTCAAGGTCAAATGGTCATTTTAAGATTTCTCACGACCATTTCGTTAGCTTCTTTCAGAGGTGCAATTATGAAAAAAATATATGTGATGTACCTAGTCTAGATGTACCCACAACATATATTTCTTCAGAATTTTTTATATGCGTGGAAAACTTTCAAAACTAGACGGGTCAATTTTGGTCAAAAAAATTTTCTTCATAACATGTCAAAATCCGTGCTTAGAGCCAATGTAAAGTAGACTAGACCCTTCACAGAACATCTCCTCTTTCTCTCTCTCTCTCTCTCTTTGCTGCATCTTCTTGATAATTCCAAGTTGAATTTTCAATCTGTACCTATTCGTAAGACTCTCTGTTAGTAGGTTTAACCAAGTACGTTGAATTCCATCGTGTAAAAATGATTAATCAACCGATTAGAAAAACCATAATCGAAGCTTGAACATACCCGACACATACAATATATCTATATAAGAATATATAAAAAGAAAAGAAATAGAATCGACAAAACGAAGGTAAACGAGAGCACCTATTATATTTATCACTATACCATTGACAATGGGTACTGGTAGTTTTCAATTTATTCGTAACACGTGCCTTATCCATCAGCATCTAATTTAATCTCTCTATAAATTACTCGGCGATATCGAAATATTATCAATGATTCGTCGGTAAGGTACTGTAGGTAGGTATCGAGATAAGTAAAAGAAGAGAAAACTTCGAGTGACGACATTTGAACTTACATTTTTTTTTTCTTATTTGAAAATTGGTAAAAATCTTTTATCTATACCTCATTGTTCAAACAATATAGGCTTTCTTTTTCATTTATAAGAAAGTAAAATTTCGCAAAGCTTGTACATTTTTTTTTTTCGCTTCTTGGAAAAATAGCAGATATTTTCATTGGAAAAAAAAAAAATAAAATAAAAGAAAGAAGAAGCAAAGAACCGTGAAAAAAATGGCTTGTTTCCTGTATCACTATTCAAACATTTGGACGGGCTAAGGAAAAGTGAAAATATCTCGACCGAAGGTGTTATGGAATGAATAAAAAAAATATACAATGTAAACAAAACGTGTACCTATCGAAGAAAAAATTCAAGTGTAAACTAACCACTTTCAAGGTAGAACGAAGTTTTTATTTGTTCAGAATATATTAAAAAAAAATAATAATAATAAAACAAAATAAAATTGATTCTTTTCTAAACCAATAAGGTATTAAAATATTGTTGGTATTTTTTTTTTCTCTTTTTCAAAACAAGTCTTATCTATAATTATTGTTTGAAAAATATACTGAAACACAGCTATCAATAATTCCAATACTTTATAGTTTTATTATTTCTACAATAGGTAATAGGCACACAATTCACTCGATACCCTACACATTAAAATAAATCGATCTCGCAGATAATGAAATTTTCCCCTGTATACAAAGTTGGTGTATTTGGCTGATTGGAAAACCAATAAAGAAAAAAAACAGACACTTACTAAAATAGCTTTACGAGCATGGTTAGTAAAAGTGTAGGTATTATACAAATAATGAAACGGCAAAAAGTACAGAAATTAATCAATTACGCGTGAATTTTCGTATTAACCTTGTATCGGCGATTAATTTCTAAGGGGGTATAATAAACCAAGTTTGTTATCTAGCTGGCTCTCTCGTATCAATTAGTTTTCAAAACAAATTATGCCAAGTTAATTTAAAAATACGCATCAGATGTCTATTTGCGGTCTCGAAAGTGAACAATAAAATACGGGAAATATGGCAAGGTGATGGAAGGGGTAAGGATGGAGTAACACCCCTAACATTTATGTATAACAAATAGATTCAACCTATTTGAAAATTCTGCCAGAAAAGTAGGTAAAGTCGAATCGAAAATCTAATGTAGGGTTTTTCGAATTGAAATTCGAATGTCGAATAAGTTGTGCACTCGCTTTAGCGTTATTCGCGATATTTGTAAAGTCAACGTTAAACTGTTTGTATAGAACGGTGCTAGGTTTCATATTCAAGTCAATAAATAATAGATTTATGTACCTTAATGTGCTAAGGGGTAGACGGATTAAATATTGAAAGCGTTACTATAACGTGTGTGTAGGTTAGGTACCTACTTACAAAAAAAAAACTCGTGATATTTAGTGTTCTCATTGTCATTTTTATACCTTTCAAGGTCACACATACGAATATACCTTCGAAGGAATTGAATAAAAAACTTGTTTGGGAAACTTCATTCAACCATGAATGGAACTTGAACTAGAATTTAGTATTATTCGTATTTTAAACGAATATTACACTTGGTTAAAAGTGATTTAACCTCTTGATGAATTTAGAATGGAAAATCAAAGGCTGTAGCAGGTTAAGCATGTAGTCATTTGCCCTTGGATCGTGAAATTTAAACGTTTAGCTAAAAGGCACAAGGCACTGATAAAATACAATTTTTGAGCATATTCGCGACTTGCTATCTCGCCAAAGAAGGAATGGCAAATGGAAAATATACTGTAAAGGAGGTTTTACCTAAGTTTTTTTTCCTTCGCGAATTTTCAACCGACTTTTTCGAGAAGACTTACCATAAAAGTGACTGTACCTAGGGGAAATGTGGTAGAATTTTTGCAGGTTTTTTCAGCCCTAAATAATTATAATCTTAATATCAACACCGATAACTTGAGAAGGACCTATAGGGCCCTTGTTTTGAGCTGGCAACTTGATAGAATCAGTTTATACAATTCAGTGTTTTCCACTCCTTACAATTTTTACAATTTTTTTAGAACGATAGCTCCCTTTATGGCGTTTGAAAAATCTTACTCTTTGGTTAGAAATTCGAAATTTATCAAACAAAAAAAAAAGGGTTTTTGGTGAATGCCGAGAAGATTACATCCCAAAAAATTGAAAGAATTCTAGAGAGTATAAAATACCTCCTGATAATATGATACATAATTTTTTCTGATTGCTAGCTAAAAAAGGGAGGCCTCTTCAATTTTTCATAGTTGATTTTAAGGTCATATTTAGGACACCAAAAATCTGAAAAAAATTCACAACACCACCTCTAGCTTGAGTACTTATACTTTCATACAAAGCTTTGAAAAAAAAATGAAGTTAAGACCTCTACCATTAATGTATATTTTTCATTGCTCAGCCTGTTGTGAAAAGACAAAAAGTTTCATTCCTAATCGAGCTAAAAAATTGACCTTAAAAAATACAATTTCTGCAACTCTAACACATCTTCAAATTTTGAACGCAATGAAATTTTGACTGAAAGTCATCTTTGCTCATGTGTTTAATATCTGTAATCGGTTAACTCTGAATTCGGGGAAAATGCGAATTTCCTTGGCCAAGCTGGAATATCTTATGGCCCTTAGGATGTTCTGGTCTGTCCCAGGACAAACTAGAACATCCTTACGGCTATAGGATATTCTAGTTTGGCCTAGGATGCACCAATTTTGCCAGAGAATGTTTTGAGAATAACTAGTTTACTCTAACAAAATTTGTTCAAACTGGTTTAGCTTGCAGATATTTTAGGAAAAACTGGTAGGTCCAATGGGGAATAGAACAAACCAGATAGCTAGTGAGAATGATGCAAGGAAACCGGTTTTCCCTACCATACCTTTATCAGATAAAACCAGTTTGTACTATTTTTCTTCGAATGTACCAATTCCTCCCTAAGATATCCGCAGGCCAAACCAGTTTGGACAAATTTTGTTAGCATAAACTAGTTATTCCCAAAACATTCTCCGGCAAAACTGATTTGTCCTAGGCCAAACTGGAATATCCTACAGATCCTAGAATGTTCTAGTTCGGCATAGGCAAAACTATTTTATCCTAGGATGAACTACAAAATCCTGAGGGTAGAGACCTGCATGAGTGTGAGTACCAAGTAGTACCCAAGTAGTACATGTATCCCAACTCGTTGTTGGCAAGTGTGAGTAATAACTCGCTACTTGTACCTCCTACTATTCGTACTGTGGGGTTTCCCCTTTTTTATCCTTGAAAAAGGGCCATTCCTCCCGTATCTCCCCTCCAAATTCAACTAGAAAGTTAAAATTTTGTATGTATACATAAAGACATCTCTAGCAACTTTTGATAAAAAGTAGAAAATTGTTGAAAATTACCTCGAATTTTTAAGAGAGAAAAATATATATATCCGCGCATCTTTATCCCTGCAATCATTTGGGTAGGCAAACCATAATACATGCGACTACGTTGAATTGCTCTATTAGTGTTATGAAGGAAGTAGTATGAAGACTAAACACCCTGCACAGAAAAGTCATATTTTTCTTGTAAGTTTTGAATTTTATTCTTAAAAATAAGTTTACTTTTTTCGATACACAATACTTTAATATGGTAAAGCTCCAAAAATACTTTTTCACTTAAACGTAGCAAAAGCATTCGGTTGATTTTATTTATCGAATGAAACGTCTTATTTTGAAACATTTACACTTATTACCCACAAATTCGGCGGATATTTCTATCTCCTTTGAAGGTTCTTTATCAGCTCGTTTGTAGTGTGAGTTTCCTCCTACAAGAAAAACATGCTCGGTGTAGTAGATATATATATATGGTTGATATAATAAAGATGTATGTTCGTTTGATTATTTTTTTTCCTCTTCTGTTGTCTTCTTTTTCACGTTCATGGTACTGACTCGAGTTGTTTGAAAATCTTTGATAACGTGTCTTCTCGTATTACGACGCAACCGACGGTATGTGTGTTACACCAGGTGGAGGTGCGAGGTGGCCATTCAAACGTCTACTAAAAATTCAATAATAAAGATACCCCGTTGTCTCGGTCAATTACCATATAATATCTTTTAAAAGGTGGAATCCGATACAAAGGCCTATCTTATATCACATTTCGTGTATTCTCATCTTTGACATTGGACTAGTCGCAGTCGTGGGAAAAAGCATCGGTTAAGTGATTTATCGTCTAGAAACTTCATTAAATATAGAAACGTTATTCGACTCGAAACATGAATTTTCCAAAGTCAGAGAAATTTCCATTATTGGAAACTTACATAATGTAGGTATCAACAACATCGTGATCGTATCGCTTCAAATATTCAGTAAAATTTATACCACCTGCAATTTTTTATTCATATATACGTGGCCTACTGCTCACTTCCGCTGTTACCTAGTTTTTAGGAAAATTAACGGTATCACTCGAACACTCGAATGTTCTCTTCCGATTGATTTGAAAATGATGACAAATGATTTAACGTAATTGTTAGAACCAATATGTGTACGAGTGCCTATAAAAAAAATAAAAAAAAATAGCAAAAAAAATCCAATACTACGCCGTCTCTAATGCACCTACTATAGTTACTACGTTGTTTGATAACGATGACGATTGATTTTTATTCCGGTACTATTTGTATAATATGTATTTTTCTTTTTCGTCGTAAAATGAAGCTGTTTCTCGTACTACTCGTATAGTATATGGCGAACAAATTACTTACCCTAAAAAAGCGTACCAACGTTAGCTCGTCTAAAGCTACAAAATTCATCGCGAGGACGATGAACTTTTTATTATTGAGGTAGAGCTTTATAGTCCGGAAAGGTGGTAATTATTTTGAATAATATTAACGTATTTCGCCTTGCGTTTTGTTTTACTACGATGTTTTCAGTGGCGTAGCGGAGGAGGAAGATCGCACGATCGTTTGCAGTTGGAATTTCGGGCCACTCGTTGGTCGTTAATTGTGCCATCGATACAGGCTATGAGAGAAATTGGCGTTACATTATGGCAAATATTACAAGAAATTGATTCGAATTTTTTAGAGGAAAATGCCTCTTTAAAAAATACCAAACAATCGGGTGAGTAGCTATACCTATTTTTAGACTTTTATTGTACAACTAATTGACAATCCTTTGATAAAAATGTTTCATTGTTCGCTTACTTTACTATTGAGAGTTCGGCGACTCTTTATCAAAATTCAAAAGAAGCCCTATACTCGTATTGTCGTATTTAATTTTCATAATTATTTTGTATAGTAATGATTTTCATGAATCGCGAATGAATAATATTTGGCGAAGGAGTGAAAAGAACCCTCCCCCCCCCAAAAAAAAAAGAATAAATTAATTAAAAGTTTACCTCACATTACGAAAGTACGGTGAAAAATGTATATAGACCAAGGGTAAACGAAAAGGATACACTGTACCATGGTAAATCGACGACCCAAAAAAATCAATAAAAATATAAAATCAATATGTAATGAACCACGAATGAAAAAAAAAATAAAATAAAATTCCAAACCTGATTTTTGCTTACACTAAAAACACGCAGTTAATTAAAAAACCGTCGCGTAGAGGTATTTATTTATTTTTTTTACTGTACCATTGTTGCCCACATATACGTAATTGTATAGGTATGACCTATTTAGTAATTAAAATATTAATTAATATTAGGTACGTACTATATTTTATGTGATTTGATCAATCGTCGTTGACAAATTCTTAATATGTATTGGCATATTTACTTTTCTTTTCTACTATTGTGCTCAAGTAATAAGTAAAGATTAAAAGTGGGTCGTAGTTGGAAAAAATTTAAAACAAAGATTTTTATTCGTGAATATGTTGGTAACAACTCTCCGCACAATATACTAAAAGTACTTGTTGATAGGAGGTGTGCATAATCCATCGGGGCGAAATCAATGCTTTCCAAAATTCCAATTTTTTCGACACACGTATCTCCTGGGGAATTGCTTTTACGACGAAAATAGTTTAGTATATTTTTATTCAACTGTAAATTTTCTACAACTTTTGTGTTCAACATTTTTTCATACGAGTCATAGATGTGGAGTTAGGAGGATTTTAAAAATTCCACACAAAGCTTACGTCTCGCTGAAGTGATGAAATTGGTTTTCAACTCAAATTTCTCTCGAAATGGCCCAAAATGTTATCTTTGATGTGAAAATTTTCTACCAAATTTTTTAAACCTCGTACCATAGGCGGATTTAAGGAAGGCCCGGGTGGCTAAACCACTCCAGATGTTGAATTAACCCTCCTCCCCATCTTTCTCTGCGTGCTAAATTTCATACAAATGACTAGAAATGTTTTGAAATTCGTTAAAATTTTGAGAAAATGCTTAAAATATTTTGAAAACTGGTAGAAATACTGAAATTTTGGTAGAATTTAGAAATAGGTAAATCTTGTTTTCCTAGTAAAATCCACAAAATTTGTAATAAAAATTCGAGAAATGCGCCTTTTTTTTAAATTTAAAATCATATTTTAAAAAAAATTTCATTCTCATTTTTCTCGAGCATTAACACATGCTGCGTGTTTCTAACAGTGACAAAAATTTAGCTTTCGACCCCCCCTACCCCAGAATAATAACCATAGCTTTCTGAAACATGACATTTTTTTCTAATTTTTTGTTTTTCCATACTGGAGGCTGAGCCCTTCCAGATTAAACTACCAAACTCCGTCTATGCCCCATATCTTTACCCAATTTCAACTCATTACGTTCTACAGATCAAAATTTGACTTTTGATATTTGGACTCTGGGAGGTAATTGTATAGATGAAATTTTGAAAATTTTTGTAACCCCTGAGCCCGAATATCAGAAATTAAATTCTGATACATAGATCGCATTAAGCCCAGAATAAGTTTTGTTATAAAAGCAATTCTAGAAGAGTTATGCTGAAAACCCCGCAATTTTGTAGAGAATTGACTCCAGGGTGGGGCGAATTTTTTTTGTTTTTCTCATAATCTGCAAACGGTGGTGTCTCAATAGTTGCGAAATGACTCCAAAGTTATGTGTTAAAAATCGCAGGTTTCTAACTCGATCGACTCAAATTTTGCTAATTTTTAAAACTTTTCTAAAAATCGAAAAAAAAATAAATTCATTACGCATATTTATAACCGTATTTTTGGCTAATCTTCGCATTTCCCCTTTTTAAGGGGTTTTTAAAAACTATCATTTTTTGAATTTTTTCACGATTTACTGAAAAACTGCGAAGGACATTTTTCTGAAAAATGCCTTCCAGATATGGACATAGGACACCAATTTCAGATGATTTAATACAATATTTCAATTTTACCTCTGATGGCAGTTTCCTCCGGAGCACTCAAAAATGATCATTTTTCTCGACTTTGAAAATAAATTAGTTTAAAAATTTTAAAAATACATTTCTAAAAAAAAAATTTTAAAAGGAGCATACTTCATTTATTTAAGACCCTCAGAAGTAATTTTTTATTCTTTATTTTATTTTATTTTTGAACCATGCTATATTTTTTATGTTGCGGTTATCTATTGAGGACTTCCTGAAAAGGGTACAAGTCATGAAAGCTGAACTTCAGTGAGCAAAAATAAGTGTACTTAGTCCATTTTAACTGTGAATTTACTGAAAAATTTTTTAGTAATGCAAAAAAAAAATTCTTTAAAAAGTGGAAAAAATGATTCTTTGACACCCCCCCCTCCGGTCTCCTCTCTCCTGAAAAATGACCCATGGAAAGTAAAATTGAAATATTTCATTTTATCATCTAAAATTAATTTTCAACATTCATTTGATGCGGGTGTTTCTCTAAAAAAATTTCCTTCATTGTTTTTCAGAAAACCTCGAAAAAATACCGCAGTAGTGGCATCTTTTTAAAACCGCTGAAAAAAAAAAGAGAAAATGCTGAAAATTTATCAAGAAATATAATTTTTGTCAAATGTATAATAATTTCATTTTTAGAAAAAATTTTCAAAACTTTTTCTTTATTTTTCTCTATTTTTGAATTTTTAATCAGTTTTTTAAGTTGAAAAATCGAGTTAGAGTGCTGAAATTTTTACTACATCATTATGAGTTTATTTCGAAATTTTTTTAAAAAAGCATAATTCATCCCACCCTAGTATACGTTTTTTATCAATAAAGATTTTAAACATATTGTTCGGCGAACTTTTCTCAATATTTTCATGAAAAAAATCCTTTTTTTCGAATTTCTTCCGACGAAAAGTATTGATTCGCTAGACTATTAGATACATTACAATGCGTTTTCATAAATATAAGAATTTTATTATATATGTATTTGTGCGTTATGTTTGTAGAACTGTCCATTAAGAAGCCAATCACGTCTATTTTCCAACCAATATACACCATCGAACTGGAGTCGTTTCAAAAGCTATTACATTTCCCAGAAGAAGTAGCCTTATCACTGTCCGAGGCTGAAAATAACCTGTTCTATCAAGTACCTCCGATCGACTACCTTAGACAGGTGACGTTGGATTTAGGTGGACCTCCGACATCGCGGACTACCGTTAGAACATTGGTTAAAAGATTTAACGAGGTAAGTTACTAGTACAATGTACGAAATAGAGAAAATTAGATAATTTATGCTGTTAAAAATTGCTCAAAAACTCGCATTAAAGCAATTCAAAAAAAAAAAAAAAACGATTTTTCAAGGTTGTGAAGGGTTGTAATGGAGCTGAAAATTGGAAACCTCCACAATGAACATCTTGAACCCTTACTAAATATACTTGCCGAATTTAATGTTTAAACCCCTAGCTCAATTTAGAGGGAAGATATTTTAAGGGTAAACTCAAAAAAATGGGAAAAATCTTGGGCTGTTAGTGGGTGCAAGGAGGTTAGAAAGTTTAAATCCCCAAAAGGCAAATCTAGGACTTCCACTATACATATCAAATTTCAACTTCCTAGCTCAATGTGAAGGTTGTGCAATTATGATTCTCCACTACTTCATCCTGTATCAAATGATGTATGAACCAACGTTTGTTTCTAAAATTTTTATATTGTACTTATCGCCTCCTAATGTACTTGACTTCATTTAAGCTTTAATTTCAATATTTTTGGCCAATATGAAGCTAATGTAAAGATCAGAAGAATATTTTCAAAATGAGTAATGATTCTTTTAGATCATGCAAAACAATACTTTTAAAACAATTTCAGTACATACTAATTTTAGCAGTACAAAAAAATATAAACGTGTGGATGAATAAGCACATTTAAGTAAATGATAGCTTAGAAATGAATTAAAAATTTTTACATCTTGAATATTTCAAGCTGTTTCGTAATTACCTGTTATTTTCCATGAATAACAGTGAAACAGCGAGATAGTTATTGGTACGTAGGTACGTCTCTAAGTATGATGATGTGCCTAATATTTTAATAATTGATAATATTTACCTTATAAAAATATCTTTAGCCTTACTAATGCGCGCAAAATACATCGATTATTCGCTGATCTATTCGGATTGTTTTTTAGTTAAAAATTGAAAAGAAAAAAAAACACACGCAAATAAACCATCAAGCAAATAAATAAATAAGTAACGAACGAAGAAAATTTTCAAACTTGTTTCTTACTCCTGTCACTGAATAGATTAGGCAACCCTTCGTACCTATCTAAACACCCATAACAGTGCAATTGTATTGGATAACGAGTTGTTATAAAACAGTCTGAAATATTCAAGATATTTTCACGTCGTACTTCGCAGCGAAATTTTCTTTCGTATAGAAAACTTAATTCGTGATTGAAAATTCACTTCCCCGTTCCAAGGTATTAGATCGTAGACATGTTGATGCGGGTGAATAAAAAATGCAAACAACTTTTCAACCAGCCATCTATACGTAGCTCTAGCTTTATGAAAATATAAAGTAACACATTCTCGCGTATAGTATACCTATTAGATCTATCTATCTATCTTAGGTTAGGTACACGCGAGAATCTTCGAATTATTCAAATAAATCACCATCACAACAAAAAGCTTTTAAAATTAACGCATACTTCAGCAGATGGCAACAATTCCAAAAATGAATTCGAACGCGTTAAATTTATTTAACGAGTCTGAGGTGAAAAACTCGTTTGTATTGTTGGTTGAAAGTTGAAATTTTCTCGCGCCCTTTGAAAAATGATAGGCAACAGAGAACTCTCTTTACCTGCTGCCTGCTATCTTTTAAATGGCAACTTGATCTGTGCGGTATCGTCGTCGTATGGTGTACCTTACTATTAGTCAAGAGTAGGTACTCGATTTTGTTGCTTTTAACCGGGTCGTGTATCAATTAACAACCTTGAACTTTCTTTATCTAATGTTTATGGAAATTCTTGTACACATTTATTTTCTCTTTACCCTGTCCCTCTTTTTCTCTCTGTTTCTTTTTATCTATGTTTGTATAGTTAAAATATCTATGTTTAATACATGAAAAAGGAAATTACTGCCGTCGTGTTCTTCACGCTCACGTCAGTATTTAGTATCTGTCGAAGAAACTTTTTACTTTTGCGTTTTATGCAATTTTTTTTCTCCTTCTTTTTGTTGCATGTACTTTTTATAGTACCGTCATTGTAGCTCAAAAATAACCCAAACCCGATCAAAATTCATGTGAAATGTGGATTTCAATAATCATCGAACTTCCCTGAAATCCATGCTCATTTTGTTCCTCTTTTAGCAGGAAATGAGGGGTGGTGCAAAGTTTGGTTTTTTGTTAATTTCTTCTCAAATAACACATTTACAAAAAAAATGTTGAAACAAAAGTTGTAAAGCATTAAAAAACAAACATTTTTACTTCTTTAACTTTCTTCCCGAGGAGGTCGTGGGAAGGAGCTAAGGTGTTCAGAAAAAAGATCCTTTTCAAAAATCTCCAATTGACGCAAATGATTCTCAAAAATCTGCTTAGTTCATTTTTAGTAGAATTTTTCTTGCATAGTACTTCACACTACCGTGTAAAATAAAAGAAATATTGGGCCATCCCTTTTTTTCAAAATGGGGGTTGGGGCTGCCCTTCCAAAAGTTGCACATTTCTAAAAGGATAAGTTCGTTGTGCTAAAAAATTCGAAAAGTTCGATCGGACAAACGTTGTAGAGCGTTAAAAAACAAACATTTTTATCGGTTTACTTTTTTTCTAGACGAAAAAAAAAAAAGGTAACACTTAAAAATTCTGTTTCAGTGAATAATTTTCGCTTATACGAATTAGGTATGAATCTAAACGAACTAAAAATTGAATGAGTCTATTAGAGGGGTATTTGTGGTCGCGGAATTCGATTTTGAAAATCATTTGAGCGTTGAATCCGAATTAACCTTCGGAGGGGAAGATTCTAAATTCAAAATTTGCCAAATTTTAGACATTGTTGTCAAATTGCCAAGCTCTAAAATTGCCTTAGACCTGAATAGTTTCAAGA
>FIZR01013710.1:0-10473 GCA_900060175.1 Ferrisia virgata | reverse complement strand
TTTTTTTTTTTTTTTTTTTTTTTTTTTTTTTTTTTTTTTTTTTTTTTTATAAAAACATACGAAAAAAGATCAACGAATATAAAAATCTTGAAATCTCACAAATCAAGTCGATTTTTCACGCACAGTTGCCTACATAGAGGAACCTATACGCATAAGAAGATTAATCAAAAGAAGAAAACAACATAAACACGCATGGAACAAAATGGAGTAACAAGACGATTAATCTTACCTAATCTTATTGTTTTCGGTTTTCGTGGAAAAAATCTCTATACAACAATTGGAGCTTAAAATATCGAAATTCGAAGCGGAACTCTAGGGAGCAATTGTGAACGAAGTTCGTTACCTGCTACGAAGACATTCAATCACCGCTTTACTCCTTTCAACAAATCGCTGCGTTTAAAAGAAAAGAATCCCTTGGCCATTTTACATTATTTAGACGAGCTAAATTGCCTAATATCGCAAGTTGATGGAAATCTACCTAGGCTTATACCATACATATTCGAGTGACATGATACATGCCATTATATAGATACTATAACTATAACAAATCGATGTAAGAGTAATAGCTTAAAATTCTAATGATTTTAATACCTACATAAAAATAAAGCTATTCTGAACATGAAAAACTATTTTAGTAAGATGCTTTTCTCTTTCCTCCGCGTTCTCAGATTCTTACCAGTTAAAAAGTTACCTATACTGAAGCACGTTAGGCTAACTAGTTACTACTTAAAAACACAGAAACAACAATTTTTCAAGTTTTCCTTTCAGTTGCGTTTTTTAGTACATAAAAAACCAGAGGAAAAAGAAGCATCGTTTTACGACGCTTTTTTAGTCTGATTTTCGTGACATGGCGATGCTTTTTTCCTAATTAGCGTTGAAGGTACTAGAAAGGAAAAGTTCTATGAGGCTAAAAAGTCGAAACCCTTAAAAGGCATATCTAGGGCCCCCACTTGTACGTATCTAATTTCGACTAACTAGCTCAATTTAGAGGGGGAGTTATGCGAGGAAGAAACTAAAAAAAAAAAAAAAAAAAAAAAAAACGACCAAAAAATCACTTTTTTGGGGCTGTGAGAGGGTGAAATGGGGCTCAAAAGTCGAGACCCCCAAAAAGGCACATCTAGGATCACCACTAAATGCACATGCCTAATTTCAAGTTTTTATCTCAATTTTTGAGAGGTGTTATTTGAGGAATGAAGTCAAAAAATGAGAAAAACGAGAAAATCTGTTACAATGGAAGTTGGAAATTGATGGTAAATGAAGTAAATGCTAAGCAAATATATTTAACTGATACGAACGAACGAGTAGGCTAGTATTTTATTATATTATTATAATTATGTTGTTCTGTAACGCAACAAACAAAGAATTGATCCACGACGTAAATCTTCGAACCTATCCTTAAATCTTATAAAAACCGATAAAAAACCACTTTTTTGGGGTTGCGAGTAGGTGCAATGGAGTTAAAAAATCGGAACCCCAAAAAGAAAATCTAAAGGCCCAATTAAATGTATATACCAAATTTCAATTTCCTCGCTCAATTTGGTGAGGAAATAGGGGAGGAACAGCCCTTTTTCATGGTCAAAAAAAGGAAAACGCCAATATTTCCCTTCCTATTTGACTTAGAAGGTTGATTTTGGATAATTTATACAACTTCTAATTCTGTATGAATTGGCTTGAAAAGGGGTAATTTTTACGTTTTTGACCCCTCAGCACCCCCCCCCCCACCGATTGGGGCATAACTGAATTTTGACTCAAGTTTATCCCTACTCTTATATATCTAATTCGCCGCCAAACTGAACCGAATGACTAAATTGGAGCAATTTTGGCCGGTGTCGAGCGGAGTAAATGATTTTAATATCGGGGGGGGGGGGGGGGAATGAAAAAAATATAAATATCCGACATGGCTAAAAATCGTCTTAATGATCTAGAACCTCAAAACGGATTTTGTTGATATTTCCCCCTCCTTCTCCATCCGTTGGTCGATAGACTTCAATAGCCTGATTTTCATTGACAACATGGCAGAAAATCAGGCTAAAAACAGCAGCCTATAAGATTCCAAAGATCGATATATACCTAAAAAGACTGAATATCAATAATTTGATCTATTTCTTTAATTTACAGAGCTACAATAACATTACACAATAAACTAAATGATTCGTTGAACATTCGAAAAAAATAATATTTTACTCGTTTGACCACCATCGACCAACAGCAAGTATCTATAATACCAATGAAATTGTACCTGCTAAAAATGATTGTGGTTTGCTTACCTCTCAGACTAGTGCTTAACAATTTTTTATTCGAGCTAGGCCAGATGCAATAATTTTTTTCATTGTGAACATAACAGGTATGCAAAATAACTCGACAGCTGAACAAGTGGTGGTATTTTTTTTAAATAAGGACTTCGTTCATTTTTTTCCCATCTCCCGTTTGTTTTAAATTTAAAATAATGTAACTCGTTTAATGAAGTTTAACCTTTACAGTTACTTATAATTATTCGTAGTTTTTGAAAGTAGTTTCTCCTTTATAAAGCAGACAAGGGAAAAAAAGTAGCTCTAAACAGTGCACCGATTAAAATTATTTAATTTTCGTAAACGACTTTTTGGGATATTCAATTTTTCTTCGCTTCCAATAATTATTGTATATTTAACGATCTACCGGAAATAGATTATGGTGTTAATTTTTACGCATTTAGAATAATTAAAGTTGTACTTAAGCATTCAACATAAGATAACATCGAATACTTTAGAACGTTTGATAAATGTAAAATTTAACTTCAAACCAAAGTCACGATCATTACGTTTTTTTTTTTTCAAATTACTTATAAATATTTTTCTACGCACAAGCATGGTCATAAGTTAAGTACATATTAGATATGTAAGTTTATCTGCAGCTAAATATAAAAAAAAAAACTCCCGAGGGTAAAAGACGTAAGAGATAAAGAGTTCACAAAATACTACGTTTTTATGTGTTTGCTTATCTATTTTCGAACATAGAAAAAAAAAGCAAGACCCTTGCCTTCTATCAAAATTTATCTATTTGAGTATAACGAGCTCTATTTTGTCGATAAACAGAACATCCTTCAAAGGTTTTATGAAATAGGTACTTTACTTACGCTATCGAAAAAATACCTTGTACTTATATCTTATCGTACCTCTTACGTAACTATTTTATCATTCTTCTCGACCTTCTTTATTAGAACTACCTACACTTTTGAAATAAAAAATTACCTATTAATATTTATAGGACATATTTAGTCGTTTTCCCGTTTCAGTTTACTGATTCGTAGTACTAAATTAATCATATGGAGCACAGAATAGCGTACATATTTCGATATTTCACGGGTTTAGTTACGTAGTTATATACCTATTACATATACCTACAAATAGGTTATACCTATAAATTCGGTGCTTAAAGTACTAATAAATTTTTTTGAAAATAGCCAAACTGTGAGTAATAATATTTTTCACATTAAAATCGTCCTATAAATTCGATGTTTAAAGTACTAATAAATATTTTTCAAAAAGGCCAAACTGTGTGTAATACTGTTTTTTACATTAATCTTTAAAAAAATTATCGATCGAACAACCAAAATTTTCGTTAAAAAGGGTCCCAATTTTTTTTTCTAATGAAGAAAAGAATTATCAAGTTTCAAAGATTCTTCAAAGAGTGCAGTAAATTTTTCAAGATTCCGTTTTCTCAGAACAGTCTGTCATTCTTAATCTTCTTATAATCTTTCTACCAAACTAGTTACACATCACACTCTTGATAAACTTGAAAAAAAAATAATAATCAACGTAATAGATAATTAATTGAGTTACGTATTAACGTATTCGATAAATTCTTTTTTCAAAACATACACGAATAAAAGATCCTTGGCTAAGAGGTCCTATTCTTTATGTAATTTTAAAGAGATATGCCTAAATTCCCGAACGGTGCGAGAGAAAAAATTTGAAAAAAGAACGTATTTAATCATCGAAAGGTACAGTTTTCAATATTTCTCTTCAAACTTAGTCTTCGTAGGCACATTTCTTGTCAACAATTTACATTTGAATCGACTTTTTTCAAATTTGCCGACTTCACAAAAAACTGGGAGGGAGCAGCATAACGACATTCCTCTCAGATACCCCATATAAATCCATCTTTGGCGATGACACACCATAGCCTGGGGCTGAAGAACTGCGTCCCCCTCCCCTCGAGACTTCTTTTTGATATTTTAAATCATGAAAATATGGCAAAAATTTTCGCCCTCGCTTCGCTCGGACAGTTATATTGCTGAATTTTTCCTATTTCGAGTTTTATTACAATATTAGCCTATTTTTATCTTTAAAATGACTCCATACTTCGATTAACCAATCAGTCAAGACGATAGAGCAAAGTTGAAGGTATTTTTGAACGTAAAATTTCGTTCAAGCCTTAACACTCCGGGGGCCTACACTTTTCAGAAGGTGAGTGAATCGAGCAAATTTTTCCAAAAATACATTCTTTGGCTATTAAAAATAAGTTTTTCTCAATAATTTTGGCCCTCGTTTCGCTCGCACATTCGCCATCTTGACACTAGAATTATTGTTGTTTAAAAGGGGGCAAAAATAGCATTTGAGTTGAATATTTTATTTCTGCGGTAAATGAGGTTTAAGTGCTTATATAATTTTAATTTCGGATTAAAACACATTTCAGCCCCACCCCCCATCGAGATCGTAAATTATTCTGCGGAACGGGCGATTTTTTCAAGAACACCCACGATCCAAAGTTACAGAATTTTTTTTATTTCAATTTTTTTTTAGTAAATTTTACGAGGAAAAAGAAAACGTTTATAATTTTGCGATGTAATTCGGTTATCATCAATTTTTTCACATTTTAAAAACGACGAATTTGGACGTTTTTGTTTAAAAAACAACCATAGCCCATGCGTATTGCGTTCTCATGGGTTAATTATGGACTATGGCTGTTTTTAAAAAAAATAATTCGTAGAGAATCTTGGTAAAAAATATTAGGACTGATAAATAGTACATGAGTTTTGAAACGAATCATTCTTCGTTTTTATTTTAATTTAAATTAATAAATAAATTATGGTTGATTGACAATGTGACATTTCATTCTATTTAATGTTAAAATTTTTCAGTACCCTTTTTATTTAAAAAAAACGCAATAGTAGTCAATCGAATGATCGTTGTTTTGTGTAAAAAAACAGCCGAACTCCAGGACGGTATTATTCAAATCTGATTTTTGCAGTTGGTAAAGAAAATAAAGTTAAATTCGTAATTTTTTCAAATTTTGAAATTGATTAATACCCACAGAACAGAATTTTCGACCCTTCGTCGAATATAAGAAACGTAATTTCGCTTTACTGTAAAATTTCATTTTTGGACTATGGTTGTCCTTTTATAAAAAAACGCCTCAATTGCTCGCTGATAATAATAATAATATGATTATAAAAGATCCCAAACAAAAAGATTTTTTTTTACAAGTAACCAGAGAGTCATTTCAACCAGTTTTTAATTTCTTTTACAGGAATCAATGAATTCAAATCGCCACATTAACCCCATGGTTTTTTTTCTTTCAAGAAATCGAAGATTACATGAAGAAGCATAGAGATACAAAATTTTCAATTATGAAAAATACGATGTAAAATTGTCGACCATGAGAAATTTAATCTCTATTTAATTGCTCCTTTTTTGTGTTTCAATTTCAGAAGTAATTTATTGACCACGTCTGACACTCTGGTACAAACTTAAAAGGGGGTGTAGGTGTGGGGGGAGAGTGGAAATGGGACTTCAAGGGTATAATAAATACTAAATTAAAATTATATAACTATCTAAACTTCAGTTGCTGTTGAAATTTCAGCTGATTAGACTTTTCTCACATGCAATAATACGTGCATAACTTCACGGTCAAATCGGCATGGGTTAAAATTATTTTTTCGGGCCAAGATTTGTTGGGGTACCCTTCGAACCCAAAAAGAACATTTTTAAGGGGTTCTTCAATAAAACAAACGAAATTTTTTTTGAGCTTATATAATAAGTGGCACCATCTCCCCCATCCCCACCAAAAAAATATACAATCACAAATATGAACCTAGGAAAATTATACGTAGAATTACCATAATTAAAAAAAAAAATGAAAAATAAAGTTATGTTCTCGAAATAATGATAATAGAATTTCAGAACAAGATTAAAGCTTTTGCTGAAACACAACCCGATTCGTAATAATGCATACCTATGTAATAAGTGGCACCCCTTCCCCCCTCCAAAAAATTTACAATCGCAAATATGAACATACGAAAATTGTACGTAGAATTACCATAATTTAAAAAAATAAAATAAAAAATAAAGTTATTCTCTCGAAATAATAATGATAATAGAATTTCAGAACAAGAATAAAGCTTTTGCTGAAACACAACCCGATTCGTAATGATGCATGCCTATGTAATAAGTGACAACCCCCTCCCCCCTCCAAAAAATATACAATCACAAATATGAACCTAGGAAAATTGTACGCAGAATTACCACAATTTAAAAAAAAATTAAAAATTAAGTCATGTTCTCAAAATAATAATAATAATAATAATAGAATTTCAGAACAAGATTAAAGCTTATGCTGAAACACCACCCGATTCGTAATAATGCATACCTATGTAAAGTGTAACAAAAGAAAATAACGAAAAATTTTGGAAAGTCTGCCATCATCAACCAGCGTACCGATTTTCTTGATTTTTTTTTTAATTCGTCCATTTTTATTCGGAGATGGCACACAAGTTCACTTTAGGTGAGGTTTGAATGTTTTGAAAAAATTGAAGAAAATACAGCCCGAAGGAAGCAAGGACAAAAATTTTGCAAAGTAATGAGATGTACATATGAGTGTAAAAATAAGCATTTCAACACATTTTTCAGCTTTACATGTCAATTTTACGAAATTTTTACGTTTAAAAAGTGAACTTTCATGCTAAAAAAAAAATTGTTCTGGGACTTTAAACCTTAACTCCCTCCTTTTAGTAATGCAAAATTGTACAAATGTTTATAATTGATTACAAAAAAAAAAAAATCTGGCGCTTTTTGGCACCTCTAGGCACCTGCCAACACTCCCTACTTGTAAATTCTGTCCTGCCCTACAACTTATAGTTTTTCTGGAATTTTAACGTAAATAATTAAAACTCTGACCCTCTTCTCTCCCCCCTCCTCCAAATCAATCGAACATGTATCAAATAAAAAAATAAAAAAGTAATACCGACGTAGCTAAACTCACTACACGATTGAAATATTCGTTTAGCAAAACGTACAGTACCTAGACCAACTTATGTCACCTCTCAGATACATCAAAATATGGTAACAACTCGATTAAAAAATATACCCACAGCGGTATCTAACTCATCGACGAATATAAATCAAGTTATAAAAATACCGAAACTTGAAGAAAAAAAAAAAAAAAAAAAAAGAAGACGAAGCAGTGGAAAATACCTACCATGTACAAGTATAAGTGTATACCGAGCGACATTACAATTATTCCAAACACGTAGGCCTGTGTGAAAAAAAAAAAAAAGACCATCGTCTCGGGAACAAATAATAGCAAAGAATACTATAGACGGTGATCATATTTCTTCAACAAAGGTTTCCAGTAATGACGTAACAAATTATTTGTCATCGTTTGACATAAACTTTCCGTTCAACTAAAGAGGTACCTCTAAACCTATACCTATATTCATACACCACTCCCATACCGAGCCAGTAAAATACTCTCGATTCGCGCAGCTTCTTATATAAAAATTCTACGAACCTTATGAAAAACAGGCAATCTTTTACTATTCGACGACCCTAAATTGAAACCAGGCAAGTTAACAAATTGCCTGTTACGTTCGCATTTTATTTGTACTTATATGTATATATATGAAATTTTTCTACGCATTCAAAAACAAGCTCGCTCGCTCGCTTTGAAAACGATCATAATAGCTAAAAGCCTTCACCGCTTGTTGACCTTTTTCATATGTAAATTACCCATCAGCGTGAACTCATTAATTTTGACACGACGCGCTGCGCCGCTGTAATATGTATTTTCGTCCATTATAGATAGCAGATTTAGAGAGAAAAACACACACACACACAAACACATACACACGTATACATTACTCTTTCATCATCGTCTTCTTCTAGCTCACTTCGTGGTGTGTGTCTTTCGAAGAGCTGAAAACTATAATACCTATTTATACGTAATAATAATAATAATACCATCATACGAAATGCACAAACCATAAAACACGAATCAACTTTAAGCTATAAATCTAACAACAGATAGCGCCACCGTACAAGAAAAGAACCTTGAAAATAACTACTGCGCTTTCGCTAATTGAAATTTATTACGTACGAAATTAGTTTAGCCATGCTTCGTTGGCCGAGTAATTGCGAAATTTAAAACAAATTACACGTCGAAAATTTAAATTACCAAGCTTTTGAGTTAATTACTCGGAATGATTAAATTTTAACTCTGCGAGCCCGTTATAATCGACTACACATACGAATACCAATTTTAACGTGTACGCGTATTATAAATGATGATGTAGGTATACCTAATTCCGAACGATGATATTAAACCTATTTGAGCGATATTTTTCTCTAAATTATTTCATAGATATTAGTCGTAGAAATTTTTTTTTTTTTTTACCAAAAATAACCCACCATCGAAGGTAACCTTAAAAATATTCGAATAACATTCTATATAATGGTTACCTTTTTTATACGTTTTAAAAAAAACATTGAAAAATACTGTATCTGCTTAGTTTTAAAAATCCACAACTCGCAGACCATTCGAACCACACGCCATAATCGAGTTATTATACGCTAAAAATAAACCCAATAGATTGCATGTTTATGTACATAAATTAAACAAAAACTCTCATTTAGAAATACAATACGTTTAATGTATTGCGACGTTGCCACGTATTCGTGTACAACGAACGAAGCCGAATGCTAACACGAGCCACTCGTTATGGCGTTCTCATTGGCGTCGTCGTCGTCGTCGTCAGGCCTAAGATCGAATCTTTACCTTTGTAACGTTCATATCGCGTTTACAACTCTGATATTTCTATCGCTTAGGTTTAGGGTTTACTTCGAAGTAAATTAGTTAAAAACTAGTCAAATCGAGGTGACAAACTGTACTCTACCATACGATAGTATTTTTAATCGAAAAAATATCTAAATTCGACGATATTTGAAGGTAGCTCATATTGCCATGTTACGAGTAGGTACGTTTTTAACCAGGCCTAATGTTTAGCTCGCTGCTCCGACGATATTTTCTATACTGACGAAGATGTAAAAAATACCACGTATTTAGGTATCGAGTAAATTAGGAATTTTTTTGAAAAAAAATTACCTACACGGGATGACCAACGTTTCGCCGTACTGGTCGTGTAATCGAAATGTGAAAATTTTCCATAGGTCGAGAATTACGAGGTACTCGTAAATTGGTACAATGTGTTTTGATCGTGTGTAAATTTTGAATTAATTTTTTCGCCCGAATGCGAATTAAATTCGTCAATTTGATTGGGTACTTTATCGAGACAAACGTGTGAAATAAATTAGGCCAAGTTTATTTTAATCTGGAGCAATTAGGCGAGCTTTGGGAAATTTTTAGGCTTGTAAAATTAGCTTCTAGCCTAGACGGTGTTAACGTGAAGTATGCACGAGTACAAGGTTCAACTTGTAGGCCTATGAATGGAAACCTAACTCGTGATTAGTGGTGTAGCTAGAGGGAGGAGGGGCCGGGGTAAGGGAAAATGGGTCCACGGGCGATAAAAATTAAAGCACTTAATTAGCTGAATAGTGATTTGAATAATTATTTGTCTAATTTCGAATTTCGCCATCTCGTGAATTTTAATCATTTAAAAATCTTATTTTATCAACATTTTGCCCTCGATTTGCTCGGACAATTTCTAATTATTGTTTGTTTAATTTATGAGAGGTGAGTTTCGAGAAGTTGATTTTTTTTTTTATCGCACAACCTTCATAAAAAAAAAACATAGTCACCGTTAAAGCTATTTTGTCAGTTAGCTAAATTTCGTCTATTGGAAAGAGAAAGAAATAGGCGGCAAATTTTAGAAACCGATAAATTTTTGAAGCAGCAAATTTACAAAAAAAAAATAATAATAATATAATGCTCCGAAAAATGTAAAATTATTAAAATTTTTGAAATTGAGATTTTTAAAATTTTTAGTTTGTTCACGATTCGTTCAAGCACTGCTTATTCTATTTTTATCCTCATGTCTTGAATATTGTCATTGATTTTGAAGCGGGCAGGGGGCAGCGATTTTTCCTGCGTAAAAATTCATTTCTTCAAAAGCGAAAAAATGGTAAAATTGAGAAAATTTTAGAGTCCAGAAATGCGTCAAAATGATAAATTTAACTCTCAAAATGTTGCAAAATTTTCAACGACTCCTCCTCTCCCCACAAAGTAAGGTATTACTATGCCATTGAATACTGACCGGGGGGG
>FIZR01013709.1:0-38797 GCA_900060175.1 Ferrisia virgata | reverse complement strand
TAAGTTCCGGTACGTTAGGGTTTTCAATTGCGTTTTTAAAGGAAGAATTAGAAATATCCATATTCGTTCCCACGAGTACCGGCGGTTTGAAAGACCAGGCAGACAGTGCACCGTGTATCTGCCCTAGCCTGTTACAACGGGGGGTCGGCTGGTGCCCCGAGGTTTGCGACGTAGCAGTGGTAACGCCCACCCAACTACACTTGCTCCCCTATCTCCCCACCAAAATGAGCTAAGGAGTTGAAATTTGGTATAAGCAATCAGTAGGGACTCTAGATCTGCGTTTTGGGCATCCTGACTTTATAGCTCAGCTGCATCCCCTCACAACTCCGGAATAAAGGTTTTTGGTCAAATTTTCTTGTTTTTTGAGTTTGTTCCTCCCATAACTTTGCTCCAAATAGAGCTAGGAAACTGAAATTTGGTATGTACATTCAATAGGGACCCTAAATGTGCCTTTTGTAGGTCTCGACTTTTTAACCCCATTGTACCCCCTCACAATCACAAATATGTGTTTGTGGGCAGGTTTTTCTGATTTTTTTAGTTTGTTCATCGCATAACTCCCCCACAATTGTCCTGAGAACTTGAAATTAGGTATGTACATTTGGTAAATGCCCTGGATGTGCCATTTGAGAGTCTTGACTTTTCAGCCTCATTGCACCCCTGTCACAGCTCCAAAAATGCGGTTTTTTGGTAATTTTTCTCGTTTTTTGAGTTTGTTCCTCGCATAACTGTCCTCCATATTGAGCTAAGAGCTTGAAATTAGGTACGTACAATTAATAGAACCCTTATATCTGCCTTTTGGGGGTCTTAACTTTTCAGCCTCATTGACCCCCCTCCCCCCTAATATGTGTTTTTAGTCGTTTTTTCTCGTTTTTTGAGTTTGTTTCTTGCATAACTGCCATCCATATTGAGCTAAGAGCTTGAAATTAGGTATGTACAATCAATAGAGACCTTATGTCTGCCTTTTGGGGGTCTTGACTTTTCAGCCTCATTGACCCCCCCCCCCCAAATATGTGGTTTTTAGTCAATTTTTTAGGAAATTGAAATTAGGTATGTACATTCAGTAGGGACCTTCCTGAATGTGCCTTTTGAAGGGTATCGACTTTTCAGCCTCATTGCACTTCCTCATGGCACCAAAAATATATTTCATTGGTCGGTTTTCATGATTTGTTGAGTTTGTTCCTTGCATTGCTCCTCCTCGTTTCTCTTCCAGCCAGGAAGTTGAAATTCGCTATGCAGATTTAGAGCAAGTGCTAGATATGGCTTTTGATGGTCTCGACTTTTTAGCTTCATTGCTCTTCCTCATGGCCCCGAAAATATAGTTTATTGGTCGGTTTTTCTTATTTGTCGAGTTTGTTCCTTGCATTGTTCCTCCTCCTTCCCCTGCTGACCAGGAAGTTAAAATTCGGTATGTAGATTTAGTGCAAGTCCTACATATACCGTTTGACGGTCTCGACTTTTCAGCCTCATTGGACCCCCTAGCAGCCCCAAAAATACGTTTTTTTAGTCGTTTCTTGGGTTTGTTACTCACATAGCTTCCCTCCAAATTGAGGTAGAAACTAGAAATCAAGTACCTATGTACATTTAGTAACGGGGCTCGATATTTGCCTTTTGCGAGTCTCGACTTTTCAGCCCCATTGACCCTCCTCCCTCTCCCCCACTAAACATGTGGGGTTTTAGTCGATTTTTTCCAATTTTTAAATTTTTTCCTCTCATAACTCCCCTCCAAATCGGGCTAGGAAATTGAAATTAAGTATGTACAGTCGATAGGGACCATAGGTGTGCCTTTTGGAGCTTTCGACCTTTTAGCGCTGCCTTTTTTCCATTCTCACGATTGCAATATATGTCACGAAAATCAGGCTACCTTTTTTTTCTTCCTTCTCTTCAAGCACTTCCGGTTGTTTTGCATCATTTCGAGTTAATTTATCGATGACGAATTTCAGTATAAATGTACTCGACGACGATGCTATAAATACCATCAATTTTCCACGATAATCTTACACACAGACTCCGTAGTGATAGTGCTGATAGGCATCTACTTTACACCTCCACACAACGATCTTACATTAAAGTCGAATTTCACACAGATAAACAAACATTCGGATATTTACACACAATCTCGTATTTTATTTACCTATTTACATATGTACATTCGCACACACAGTAAATTTCTACGAAGGGAAAAAAAATCTGCCTTTGCTCGCGACAATAACAACTTCCGGTCGGATTACTCCGTATTACACTTATTTGCAAAACATGATGATGATGATGATGATGATGATGATACAAAATTGTCATCTTCGTAGAAATGAAAACAAAACCACGAGCCAATAAACAAGGCGCACATAAGGAGGCACGATCACTTAAGCCATGCTGCATCTTTCATGTACCTAAACGTACGTTAGTTCGTTGGTTCGTTGGTCGTCGTCTTCGTCTTCGTCGTCGTCTATTACTATATAATTCGAAGATATTTATAATTTTTTCCTATACCATATAATATTATTATGTTTAATACGCAAACGCGAACAATATTCGGGTGTAAAACATTCTAACTGCGTTGGCAATTATAATTTTTTCACGAAGTAGCATGCATTAAAACGTATTTGACGCGTTCGGTCACGTATTACTGTAGTTCGAATTGTATAAATATACGTAATAAGACTCGCACAATACGAGTGTATCTTTTTCGATTATTACCTGTTTGTACTAAGTGTTTTTTTTTTTTTTTTTTTCGTTCTTTTTCCTCAATAGTGTGCTGATATTCCAATGTCGGTGTGCTTTTGTTATCTACCAGGTAGGTAATGTATGTATGTATGCGAATTAAATTGATATACGATTTTCAATGTCGTTGCGTGGTTTTCATTAAGAATTTTAACACATATTTTCGTAGCTTAGCTATCTGATTTGTGTATCTGAATCTCGTATTACAATTTGTATTGATTATGGCTTGGAAAAACGCGCAGCGTACACAACCGAGGTACTTGAATACCTTCACGAGTCGTGAAAATTTAACCAATACGATAGATTTCGATGAATGTACCTGTAAGCAGAAAAAATAACAAAAATACATTGTATTAGATTTTATTCTAATCGGTATGTAAATTATGTACTCTATGGAGGATTGGAACGAGTTGACTAAAAATTGTACCGGATGGTTCGTTATATCGTTAAAAACTGACACGACAAGACGATGACGACGTTCGTAATTCATCGTTATAGCCAGACACTATGGTGACATTTTTAGCGTAACGATTCATTAACCTCGTCGTATATCTACTTTATCGCATAAAAAAAAAAAAAAAAAAAATGCTCGTCGGGTCGTAGTAGACAAAAGATACAGTAGAAATATTTCGTAAAAAGCACGTGGCCAAATGGGTAAATTTTGGAATTTCGCCACACACATACACAATCGACTGTACGTATCTGGCAACCAAATCTATAAGTCAAGTCAAATGCAATAAACTAACATTTTGCGTCAAATGGTTATTCACTCGAAAATAACAATCTAACACGATCCTCCGCCTCGTCCTCCCCCCTCCCTCCTGCTTTGTGTTCGCCAAATTATACACGTACGAAGATTTGCACTTAATAGAAAACATGCACAAAAAAAATTTTTTTTTTATTCATTCAAAACATAATATTATAAAAATGTAGCTAGATAAATACGAGAAGATTCGTAGAATTACGTAGTCGATTTGTATGTATACAGTTGAGGAGTGTCGCGTAATATGCGATCGAGTACGTAGTTTTATTATTTTTTCTGATTTTAATTTTATTTACAGGATTCATTATGTTGATGTTATTTCGCTCGAAATCTAAATTTCGTCATAGATCCGGTAGTAAAGATTTCGTGTTTCATTCGCCTATTCATATATCGCCATCAACATCGAGTCAAGAAAATATCAACATTTATTTAGGTATGTAATTTCTACAATAGATACATATTATTGTATGTACTTCTTACACATTGTACAAATATCCCTTCGTATTATTATACGTATATAACTTAAAGTGATATTTTCGTGGTTAAAAAATGATCATTGTATGTAGTAAATACGTAGGTATTGATTGTGTGTACCAAAAATCAAAGCTATCATTTATTTTTATTTTCATCTTACAGTTTCATTATTTATCACTTTATTGACCGGACTGGCAAGTCCGTTTGGTATTTGGATTCTATCCGTTTACGGATTATTGTGTACGACAACATTGTTGATATTTTATTACAAAACTATCAAGTACGATTTGGACGAGAAAATTGCACATTTTAAAGGTAAGCGTGAAAGTAATTTAAGAGTATTTAACCGAAAGATGTTCGTTGGAGTGGGGGGGGGGGGCAAATTATGCTTTTGATGAAAATCTGCCAATGGCAGGGGTTACAATAGTTACGAAATGACATAGAAATAATATGGTACTAATTTTAACTTTTTAATACAATTTTTAGTCTGATTTTCTGTGTCATATTAGCAATGAAAATCTGACTATTACAGTCTATCGACCAACAGCGGATGGGAGGGGGGGAGGGGATCAACAAAATCTGTTTTGGGGCCCTAGAAGACCATTAAGACGATTTTCAGCCATGCCAGATATTAATTTTTTCCCCCAACATTAAAATCATTCACTACGCTCGATACCGACCAAAATCGCTCCAATTCGGTCAATCGGCTCACTTTGGCATCGGATTAGATATACATGAGAGGGGATGACCTTGAGTCAAAATTCAGTTTTACCCCATTTTGGGGGAGGGGGTGCTGAGGGGTCAAAAACATAAAAATTGCCTCTTTTTAAGCTAATTCATAGAGAATCAAATGTTGCATAGCATATCCAAACATCAACCTCCTAAGTCAATTAGCAGGGGAGATTTGGGGGTTTTCCCTTTTTTTGACCCTGAAAAAGGGCTCTTCCTCCCCTATCTCCCCATCAAATTGAGCTAGAAAGTTGAAATTTGGTATGTACCTTCAGTTGGGGCCCTGGATGTGTCATTTGGTGGTTTCAACTTTTTAGCTCCATTACACCCCCTTACACCCCCACACAAGTAGTTTGTTGATCACTGTTTTTCATTTTTGGAGTTTTTTGAATTTGTTCCTCGCATAACTCCCCTCTAAATTGAACTAGGAACTTGAAATTAGGTACGTACATTCAGTTGGAGCCCTAGATGTGCATTTTGGGGTCTCGACTTTTCAACAGAATTTCACCCCCTCACAGCTTCAAATATGAGGTTTTTTGGTGGTTTTTTCTTATTTTTTGTTTGTTCCTCGCATAACTCCCCTCCAAATTGAGTTGGTAATTTGAAATTAGGTGTATACATTTAGTAAGGGCCCTAGATGTGCATTTTGGGTGTATCGACTTTTCAGCCCCGTTTCAGCTCTTCACAGTCCCTCAGTAGTGAGTTTTTGGTCGTTTTTTTTTATTTTTTGAGTTTGTTCCTCGCATAACTCCCCTCAAAATTGAGCTGGGAGGTTGAAACTGAGTATGTACATCTAGTAGGGGCCTTAGATGCACCTTTTGGGGGTATCGACTTTTCAGCCTTATTTTGCTTCATTCCAGCCTCTATGAAGTGGGTTTTTGGTCGTTTTTTCTTATTTTTTGGGTTGGTTCCTCGCATAACTCCCCTCCAAATTAGGCTAGGAGCTTGAAAATTGTCGTTGTTAGAACCACTGCCTTTTTTCTTTCGTAAAAATTCACGATTTTCTGAAAAATTACGAAGGAAATTTTTTTTTTTTGAGAAACACCCTATTTCAAAACTTTTTAGATGCACTCAACAATGGTCATTTTTCACGTCTGCGAACATCGCCTTACGATACTTTTTCAGCCTGATTTTTGATGGATTCAGAAGACAATTGAAATGTCCACTCGTGAAATAAAAAATGTAGCGTTCTAGGATGTTTTTTTTTTTTTGAACCATGGTAGGCTTAGGTACGGGGGGGGGGGTGCAATTAGGTTGAAAAGTCGAGACCTCCAAAAAAACATCTAAAGCCACTACTAAATCTACATACCAAATTTCAACTTCCTAGCTCAATTTGGAGGGATGATAGAGGAGGAACAGCCTTTTTTCAAATTCAAAAAAGAGGGGGAATCTCACATCTTTCCACCTAATTGAGCTAGGAAGCTGATTTTAGGATATGTTATGTTATACAACTTTAGATTCTCCATCAATTGGCTTGAAAACGAACAATTTTTCAAATGTTAACCCCCGAAACCCCCTCCCTCAAATTTGGATCGAACTGAATTTTGACCCGAAGTCATCCCCACTCCAAAATATCAAATGACCCGTCAATCGAAGCGCATTCCCCAAATTTGATCGATTTTGGTCAGCATTGAGCTGAGCAAATAATTTTTTAGTTTTGGGCAAACAAAATAAATAAAAATAATCATCTGACATGGCCAAAAAATGGTCGCAATGGTCTTCTAGGACCCAAAACGGATTGTGTTGGTATACCCCATCCCTTCATCCTCCATGAATCAACAGACCGTAATAGTCTGATTTTCATTGACAATATGACACAGAAAATCAGCCTACAAATTGAGTTGGAAAGCTAAAATTTTCACAACTGTTGTGAGCTCCCTCCCCCGTCTGTAGATTTCCAAAAAAAAACAAACGAAATTCGACCCGTACTAGTAAGTAATAAGCAACTGATACCAAATTAATATACTTTGTCTTCCGAGCTGGCCAGCTGCCAAATAAATAAATAACCATAAATATCTGACATACCAGAAAACGGTTTAATGCTCGTGTAGGTAACTAAAACAGATTTTGTGAATAGGTCTTCCCATCCCCTCCCCCCCTTATCGCCCCACATCCAACATAAGTCCATAGGGCATAATAACTAGTTCTTTTAGTTGGGGAACCTTCTGCACAAATTCTAGTTGAAAAATGAACCAAATTTCTGCTCTGGATTCGTTTCAAAAAGCATCGCCAGCTCCAAAAACTTGAGCTCTAAAAACTGAAACTGAAGTCCATAAAATTAAAACTGAAATTTTAATTTTGATTCAAATTTCAACTTTAGATACAGTTTAACTGACCTAGATATTAAAAAAAAGGAACGCTCTATCAGTGATAAGGGTAGGATTAGGTTTCGGGGGGGGGGGAGAGGTAGGTTAAATGCGCCTAAAAAATCAATACCACCAAGAGGCACATCTAAGGACCCTACTGAATGTACCTACATACCAAATTTCAACTTTCTAGCTCCATCTGGCAAACTCAAAAAAACTAAATTTTTCGGAGCTATGAGAGGGTGCAATAGGGCTGAAAATTTGAGACCTCCAAAAAGTACATTCATGATCTACACTAAATCTGCATATCGAATTTCAACTTCCTAGCCCAAAGATGGTGGAGGGGGAGAGAAAGGAGGAGAAACAATGCGAGGAACAAACTCAACAAAGAAGAAAAATCGACCAAAAAACTACACTTTTGGGGCCATGAGGGGATGCATTGAGGTTGAAAAGTCGAGACCCCTCTCCCTGCACAAAAAAAGCACATTTGAGAATCTTACCAAATGAACATACCAAATCTGAACTTCCTAGCCCAATTCGGAAGGAAGTTATGCAAGGGATAAATTCAAAAATAAGAAAAACCCACCAAAAAACAGCATTTCTGGGCTGTAAGGGGGCGTAATGGGTCTAAAAAGACGAACCCATAAAAGGCACGTGTCTGCGGCTTCTAGTACGTCTACATACCAAATTCCTTTTTTTTAGCTCAGTTTAGAGGAGAGATAGGGGAAGAGCAGTCTTTTTTTTAAGTCAATGAGGGGAAAACCTCTTATACTTCGCCTCCTAAATGACCTAGGAGGCTGGTTTTACTCCAGGGCATCAAATAGCTCGCCAATCGAAGCCGATTCCCTAGATCTAATCGATTTTGTTCAGGATCGAGCTGAGCAAATAATTTTTTAGTGCCATGGGTGGGGGAGAGGGTAGGATTGAAAATCAAAAATAAATATCTGACTTGGCTAAAAAATGATCGTAATGGTTTTCTAGGTCCCCAAAACGGATTTTGTTGATATACCCCCCCCCAATCATACGCTGCGAGTCGATAAACTATATTGCCTGGTTTTCATTGGCAATATGACGTAGAAAATTAGGCTAAAAAATATGACATCTTACACTTATCTAGGGCACCAGAAATCACACTGGGGCTGTAAAAGTGTAAAACTAAAACCAAGGAATGGAAATAAATATTAAGAAATTGAAACTAAAATCGAAACGGGAAGTGAAAGGAGAGAAATTAAAAATTAAAAAATGAAAATTGAAACTGAATCTATCACGGTGCTAATTGTTCAATTTGAATAAAATCAATTAATTTTTTCAGGAATCGTAAAAGAAAAATTTTACGAGGCCAAGTGCATTTTTAAATCATTCATGTCGTACGTGGATAGAGTTGAACAAGAATTCCTAAAACTTAACAATATTTCAGTTACTATTAATCAGGTAAATCGTATCAGAGTACTTTATTAAATATTCATTTTAAAAAAGTAGTTAAATGAATATTTATGATCATTTTAGATAAAAATAAAATAATAAAATATACTTCTACTTAACCTATCTATATTTATAAAATTAAACTCGCAACTTAAAAAATTCCGAAGTTGGTAAAAATAATCATTCTAATGCTACAGTCTATTTTAATGGACTACGAGTAGTAAAAAAATCTTTCAAACAACCTTCTTAGTCCCCTTCGTTAGTATACCAAGTACCTACATATTATTTTTACTACGAATGAATTCTATCTAACACGTTGTATTTATATGTACGTATTTTGAATACCTTACAGATAGTCTTTTTCACAATCTGCGAAAAAGTCTTACTACCAGATCAAAACATCACAGCTCTATACTCGTTGATGTTCTACAACGTAATCAGCTATTGTTTTTCGTACATGAAGCAAATGCTGGAAAAAACCAACTGGTCACCTTACATAAACGTCGCCAGCCATTCCACCATCAAACATTTGGCCATGTCAGCAACCAAGATCGTTCTAGAAGTAACCAAAGCCGTTACATTTGTCATAACGTTAGTCTTCATGTTATTCGTACTCTGTCTAGAGCAGCGTTTACACTACTACCAGCCCACCATATACTTTACATTCTTTACCGCCTTCTATTACCTCGCCAGCGAAAAAATGTTCGCCGATTCGTTCCCGAGTATTTTATCGTACTTCCAAATACCTCATTTGGAAAACTTAGAAACCCTTTGGGCTCCCGTATTACTCAGCATCGTCGGACAAATATTATCCAGCGGATTCGCCGCCGTGTTATTTTGTCGCGGTCTTTATCGAGGCGCCTTAATCGCTCTCTATTTGAACGTATACTTAACCTATAAGAAACTAACCAAGGGGAGTTTACAAGTGTTGAGTCGTGAGAAAGCCCTCATATCGCCGTTTCGATACGCAACCAAGAAAGAATTAGACGAATTTGAGGATGTATGCGCCGTCTGCTTGAACGATATGCAACTGGCACGTATTACACCGTGTCATCATATATTCCATACGGATTGCCTTCGACAATGTTTACAAACTTGCGATAAATGTCCAGTTTGTAAGAGAGAATTGGTCTTTTATTAGAATTTAGGCATGATGATGATTATCACTGTGATCTTATTTATCTGCGTCGAAAACTAGTATCTTTAATTACTTGTTTCTTATTTTGTTCGTGGAGAATTTTTTTTTCTTCAAAATTATACTTTTTTTGGGAGGGGGGGGGGATTATAACGCATAAAATTATACTTTATCAATGGTATTTTAGCATTCCAACCGAATCAGAAAATTTTTCAAATGAAAGTATTCAACATTTTTGAATCAAATAAGTCAACGATTTTTTTTCTTCAAAATATTTAGAAAATTATTCCATATTACAGTTGTATAAATCGCCTATCACTACTTGGTAGCCTTTCTCTAGCCCATCCTCTTGACAGTTGACCTTTTCTTAGATTTAATTTTACTTTCTTGTAAATTTGGGATATCCTTGCGAAAACGACATGCTTAGAATTTTTACGAAAATTGGTATAAAGCTGTTTTTTTACCGTGCAAAAAACGAATATGACCATGAAAATTGGCGACGATGAACTGGTTTCGAGATAAAACCCGTTTTATTATCTATAATCCTACTTGTATTTTCAAAAAAATTGGTGTAGAGGTGTTTTTTTTTAAGGCGCAGAACACGAATATGACCACAAAAATTGGAAAAAATGAACTGGTTTCAAGATAAACCGGTTTAGTTTAACAGATATAGCCAAATTTTCGCTAGAATTGACGCTCCTTTAATTTTGAATACACTGAAAATGAACTAGTCTAATCAAAATTCGTTTAATGTTTTGAAAAATCATAATCGGTCGTGCTTCCGGACACTAAAAACGAACTCGTCTTCAAAAGTGGTACCAGTTGAACCAGTAACGAGGTAAACCGGTTTCATTCATGCTCTTTGAACAAATTTATCCAACATGGTTGCACGTAACTGTTCTCCTAGATGCAAAAAACGAATACGATCGTGAAATTTGACGACGGTGAACCAGTTTTCCAGACGAACCAGTTTTAAGATGAACCGGTTTTATTTTTCAACTACATTTGTACTTTTAAAAAAAATTGTATGCTACAGAACTGTTTTTATAAAAATGCAGATATTGTCATAAAACGAAACCGGTTCATCTAGAAACTGGTTCATTGTCGCAAATTTTCATAATCGTATTCGTTTTTTATACCTAGTAATATAATTACGTACGAAATTCCAGACAAATCTGTTCAAATTTCAGAAAAGAAACCGGTTTACCCCATCATAAATTTTTCTGTAAGCATTTTGGTGAACCAGTAGTATAACAAACCGGTTTCATTTTCGAAATTTGGACAAATTTTGCCTGAAGTTTTGTATGTAGCTGTTTTACTAGACGCAGAAAACGAATACCGTTATGGAAATTTACAGCAATGAACCGGTTTAGAGATTAACTGTGAATTTATTCATAAACCGGTTTATATTTGAACTGGTTCATCTGCGATAATTTTTATGTATAGTTTCGTTTTTAGCGTGTACAAAAATAAAAGCATACCAATTTTTACGAAAATTCGACAAGATTAGCGAAATTAAACCGGTTCATGGAGATACTAGTTCTGTTGCGACAATTCTTACATCCAGACGGTTGTTCTGCGCCTTAAAAACCAGCTATATACGAATTTTTATAAAACTATAAGTGTAATTGAAAAATAAAACCGGTTTATCTCGAAACCTGTTCATCGCCGCCAATTTCCACAGTCATATTCATTTTTTGCACCCCAAAAAACAGCTTTACACTAATTTTTGCAAAAATCTAAGATCCGTTGTTTTTGCCAGAACATCCTAATTTTGTTCTAGGTACCTATGTATTTTCATTTTATTTTGTTTTACTTTTATATCGAGTATTATGTTTTTATTTTTATTTATTTTCTTGTTTTTCCTAAATACATAAAAGTATAGATACGAAATAAGATTTTCATACCTTTTGTTTTGTTTTTATACGAGTAATATTTTTTGTTTGTTTAGTTATTGTAACGAAGTATGAGATGTAAATGGTCGTTGGATCTGATGCTTTGAGTTGGCTTTCGTTTGGTAATAAACTAATTTGTAGTTTGCCGCTGTTTTTCTACAAATTCCAAATCTGTAATAAATGATCAAGTACCATAATAGGTTTCGAAATATTTAAATTTTTAAGTAAAGAAAAATATACGTGAAATTGTCATAATTTGATAGATAGTTTGAAAAAGTGAAGAGGGAAGAGTTAGACGAGAAATTAACGAAACCAGAGAGAAATCATTTTCTCGATACGAGAATTAAATGACGTGATATAAGCACACGAGGAATATGTTGGAAAAATTCAAACCACAATTGATTGTTCTCCTTTTCGTGATACGGTAATTCAACTCAAGCTGTACGGAAGCAGATTAGGTTGCAGATTATTTGATTTGAAGGGGTAATAGACTTGATAACTTGATAAACAAAAAACGCTCTTTTACTAGGAAAATTCGAAATAGTGAACAATATTTTTGCATTTTTTTTTTTTTTTTTGTTTGACTGATAAACTTTAGAGCTTTATAAGTGAAAACTGACCTACAATATGATGAAGATCGTTAAAAATCATGGAACATTTGGTAAAAAATTGACATGATACGAAAAAATGTTGAGAAAAATCGCTAAAATTCAAAGAGAATTGGGTAGAAATTGACACAGATTCAGAAAATTGATCAAAAATCATGAAAAATTGATAAAAACCATTGAAAATTTGATAAAAAAAAACTAGCAAAAAGAGAATAAAATGAGTAGAAAATTGATGAAAAAACAAGAAAATATGTCGAAAAATAGGTGAAAATTGGGTATAAAATATAAGAAATACTTTAAAAATGTTGAAAATTGATCACAAATCACAAAAAAATGTTCAAAATTGTGTGAAAATCACCCTAAAACATTGAAAAAAATAATAAAAATTCATCAGACGTTTTAAAAAATCATCGGAAATTGAGTAAAAAATTGACAAAAAGAGAGAAAAATTGTGGATAATTTATGGAAAATGACCTACAATATGAAAAATAATCGTAAAAACTTGACAAAAATGAGCAGAACGTGCAGAAAATTGATCAAAAATTACCAAAAAACGTTGAAAAATTAATGAAAGTTGACTTAAGATACACAGAAAATAGTTAAAAATCAACAAAAATTGGGTAAGGTATTGACATAAATGAGCGGAATGCGCAGAAAATTAATGAAAAATCAAGAATATATGTTGAAAATTAAGTAGAAATTGACCTATAACATGAAAAAAATCAGTAAATAGATTTGGTAAATCTTAAAAAAAAAACTTATGTGTTGAAAATTGACTCAAAATGTGAGAAAAATTCTTAAATTGGCTAAGAATTCGAAAAAAGTAGAATAAAAATTTACAAAAAATGTTGTAAATTAATGAAAATTGCACAAAAAGATTTTTAAAAAAATAATAAGTCATCAAAAATTTATGAAAAGTTACGAAAAAATTCATAAAAATCATCGAAAATTGGGTAAAAATTGACAAAAAGAAGAAAAAAAAAGTGAAATCATTACCTCACCGCAAATCTGATAAAAAATTGACAAAAACGTGTAAAAATTGTTGAAAATTGATAGAAATTTAAGAAAAAATATTGAAAAGCTAATGAAAATTATCCTGAAATATGTAAAAAAAATCCATAAAAATGACCGAAAAATGCATAAAAAGTTGAGAAAAAGTGGGAAAAACATTGAAAAATATTATTAAAATCTTCAAAAATATTAAAAAAAAACCGTTAAGTCATCGAAAATTTGGTAAACAATTGATAAAACCTCTTGAAAAATACTAAAAATTGATCAAAAATCACGAAAAATGTTGAAAAATCAATGAAAACTCACTCAAAATAAGAAAAAAATTGTTTTAAATCATCAAAAAATCGATAAAAATTGTCAAAAATATGAAAAAATATTGACAAACATTTGAAAGATGACCTGAAATACGAAAAAATTTTCAGAAACGCGTAAAAAATGCTGAAAATATATCAAATATTGCAAAAAAAATGATGAAAAATTGCTAAAAACACCAAAAAAAACTGTAAAATATCACCAAAAATTGGGGAAAAACTGACAAAAATAGCAAAAAAACTAATCAAAAACCACGATAACATGTTGAAAACCAAGTGAAAATTGAAGTAAATTATGAAAAAAAAAATCATTATGCTGACTGCACATGCCTAATTTCATATATCTAGCTTAATTTAGAGGAGAGTTGTGCGAGGGACAAACTCAAAAAATAGGAAAAACCGACAAAAAACTCACATATTTAGAGCTGTGGAGGGGGGGGGGATGAGGGATATAAATCCAAAACCTCCAAAAGGCGCATTTAGAGCCCCTTTTAACTGTATATACCTAACAAACTGAAAAAAAAATAGAAAAAACTGATCTAAAAACAACTAATTCGGGGCTGAAGAGATGAGACCCCCAAACGGCGCTTTTTGGGTCCCTACTGAATGTACATACCAAATTTCAACATTTTAGCTCATTTTGGTGGGGAATTAGAGAAGGGACTACCCTTTTTCAAGGTCAAAAAGAGGGAAAAGCCTGATATCTCTCCTCCTAATTGACCTAGGAGGTGGATTTTCGGATATGTTATAAAACTTTGAAGTTTCTATCGATTCACTAAGAAGGAACAAGTTTTGTGGTTTTGGTCCCTCAGCACCCCCTCCCCAAAAATGGGGCAAACCTGAATTTTGACCCAAGGCCATTCTTACTCATATATATCTAATCTGTCGTCAAAGTGAGCCGATAGACCGAATTGAAGCGATAGAATAAATAATTTTAATGTTCGGTCTTTTAGAAACCCAAAACGGATTTTGTTAGTATTTCTCTCCCTCCCCCTTTTCATTGACAAAATGACATGGAAAATCAGGTTAAAAATTCCTCATGATTTTTATTTTTTTGTTTAAAGACGCAAAAAAACGTAGGAAGATTTGAAAAAATGATCAAAAATGTAATTTTAAAAGTTTAGAGACATAAAAAAAAATTTTTTCAAAAAAATCAAAATTTTCGCATTAAATTAAAAAACATTAACGAACTAATTTGTAATCTTCACCTGTACCACGGTAAACTCTGAATTTGCGGTCATCTCATTCGGGCATTTCTGCGCCACAATTTTAGAAAACCAATAGTTAATTGATAATTTATATATCCTCCACCTACCCGTCTAACTCGACCATCTTCTCAATTAAAATTTACCTTTACGAACTTACTTCGACAACAAATACACCAAATCACGTTTAAAATTTGTCGTCAAAATAGCATACAGGAAGGGATTAGCGCACGAGTTGATGGGATAAAAAAACACTAGCAATATTTTCGAGTTGGTAATATCGATGAGCGGATATCCAGCCACTGCCGTAAGAGCAAAAAACGTTATTGGTGCCCAGCACAGGAAATTAGTAACCACCAAGATGGTCATCTTGCGAGCCAACACATATTCGCCATCTTTATGTCGGGTTTCGTAGCTCAAAGAAAAGTAAATCTGATAATAGCAAACGCATATAATGACAAAAGCTGCGAAACTGGCGAATAACAGAAATAACACGTAAGCTGTATCAACGAATGTTTCCAATTTCATGGGTAAACACAAACTGTAATATTGAACGCAAAAAAAGAGCACATGAGAACCGATCGCAAAACTCCACATCATTCATTCTTACATCTTTACCTCGTGGACGAGTAACTTGATATTCCAAATAATGGCATCGCAGCCATAACCACCGCGTTTAACCATCCAAAAGCTATTATCACAGCCGTTTTACCGAAAGTTAATCGATTCGTGTATAGGGCTCTTTTAATTGTAAACCATCTTTCGATCGTTACAAGGGTCAAGAGAAAGATGGACAACTGGCTCGAAAATATGCTCACGAATCCAGCCACTTTACATCCAATACCTGCAAATACACCGCGACTCAGTACCACAAATTTTAATAATTGTATTATTAATTGTTGCCATTTATGTACCTCTTTGCCAATCGTACGCGTAATTAAAGTAGACACCTTCGGAGACTAAATCTTCGACAGCCAACATGAATAAAAATCCAGCCATGCATAAGTCCGAAAATGCTAAATTACACACGAGCAAATTCTGCACTGTCATTTCAGCACGTTTGCACAAGATCACCATTAGTACGCAGATATTTCCACATAATCCAGTCAGTACAACGAACCAAACGCTACATCTTAGCCATTTATACCCCATGATATCTTCGCAAGGGTTGAACGCGTTTGGTTTAGGGCCACATTTCACCGAATCCTCCCTGCGAGCATGGGTAACCATTAATTTTGGAATTAGCCCAAGAATAACCATTCCAATTGGTTTTACCTTAGTCTGAATTTGCCACATAATACAACCATTGTACTAATCGATGTTCTATTCAGAGTTTGACGTTTTCTACGGCTGTGCCATTCTTCATCTTCGTTTATTTCTTCTTCTTCTAAAGCTTTATTAGAAGAATTACGAGAGGCTGGTGGAAGTTGCGAGGATTCCGGGCATGTTTGTTTCATTTTTTGTACATAAGCCTATGAGACAATCAAGTTACGGATAAAATGATGTCGCGATTATTCGAAAATTGTAAGCACTACCCTCCCACTTCCATAAAGGGTCAAGGCCGAGATGATGGTGATTTTTTCACTAGACCACTGAGAGGAACTCGCAAAAAAACTGGTCCTTTTGACATGGAATGAACTAGATGCTTGCAATAAACTTATGATCGAATATCAACTCTACTTAAACTAGCATAAAAAGTTCTATTCGTAGAAATTTTTCAGTTTTTTAATAGGTAGCTTTCAACTTTCATACTCATCATAAAAAGTTGAGTAAAAGTTCAAATTTGAGCTTTTAAAATTTTGAATATTAATTCCATTGAATTATCAACAACATTGCTCAAACAAATTTACCCCAAGTGCAACCAATTTTGAAATATGAGCCATCAAAGTTGGACTGTTTGATAGAAAATCGTGATTTTTCGAAAATTGTAAGGGTCAACCCCCACCCCCACCCTCCTTCCCCTGGAGAGTTGAGGGTCGAAATGACGGTGGTTTATTCACTAGACCATCGAAAAGAACTCGAAAAAATTTGTTTTTAGCGAAATCGAAAGACCAGAATTACTTTTAGGGTCGTTTCAACATGGAATAAACCTGCGCAAGTTTTAAGAAAATCGTGAAAAACGCAAAAAGTGCCATTTTTAAAAACCCTTGAAAAAGAAAAAAATTGTAAAAATTTGCCAACGCTAATAATTTTGGGAATTAACTGTGCAATAATTCCATTTTTGGAAAAAAATTCCTCTTTTTCATATTTTGAAAAATAATGAATTTTTAGTTAGTCTTGCAAGTTGAAAAAATCGAGTCGGAAGCAAAATTTTTACCACATGATTTTGAAGCCATTTCACAACCAATGTTACTCCGCCATTTGCAGATTTTCAAAAAAAAAAAGCAAAATTTGGCCAATTCTGGTATCTATCCAACACCAAAAAAACACACGAGATTAATAAATTACCTATCATGAAAATTGAAGGGGAAATGATACTCTTGGAAAATCAGGTTCAAAATGAATTCTCAACTATTGGAAATGGAATGAACAGAAGTTGCAATACTGAGTAACTTTTTTACTTATAATTTGTAGCCTAACATCGAAACTGAAGGGAGTATTGTTGTATGTTAAATGAAAAAAAAAAAAAAACTTCTTCAAAAATTAATGCTGGAAATTAATAGTACATTAAAAGTATTGGAAATTTTGTTCCATTCATTTTTCACTGAATATTAAAAATGAAGGGGCTACAAATTTCAATGAAAAAATTAATTTCGATAACAACGTTCCTTTATTAAAATATTTACTCGATTTTGATATATTTTCGCTAAATTAATTAAATATTTCAATAAAAAGAACTTTTTGTTGAAATTTTTATGTCCATGAAAATTTTTTTTTAGAAAAAGCGAAAAAATATTAACAGAACAATTTTTTCCAGAATATCTAAAAAATTTGCGAAAAATTTAATCACGCCCAGTGGTAGGAGCACCCTGTTACTTCAAGAAAAATTTTCCAATTGGGTACTTATAAGAGCTTTTTAAAAAATTATAAGCAAAAATTTGTTTATACTTAATTCGTCATATTCCACAAATTACATCACCCATTTCCCTAATTTTTTTTACTGGAAATACTACTGTGTATTGACCACATTTTGGCATCACCTGGACACATCTAGCATTTTCAGTTTTCAAATTGAAATTTATTGAAAATCATTCTAAGTTTTTTGAAAATAAACAATTCAAATTCTTATGGCACAGCTCTCGCAATGTTTTAGATAGGCAACCCATGCTACGTAAGTCCAACCTGTGTTGCTCTACTTCTGGTATGAAGGAGATACTATCGAACACCCTGTATGTGCTATACATTTCTGTAATTACTTTTTTCACAAAAAAAAATTCTCTATTCATGCAAAATTCAAAGGGGGGAGGGGAGTCCCTTCAAATTCACAGTTAGACTTAGAATAAACACTACAAATTTACTTAATTTTGCATCCAAAACTACGGTGAGGCAAATATTGTTTTTCTTTCTTGGAAATCTGCGAACAGCAGGGTCACAACATTTGCGAAATGACCTTAAAATGATGTGGTAAGAATTTCAGTTTTCTAGCTCAATTTTTTAAACGTGCAAAACTGAGTTAAAGCAGGATAATTTTAAAAAATTTGAAGAACCCCCCCCCCCTCCCGCTCCAAATTGAAATTTTTTCCCAAAAAACGGAAGGATGTACTGTAAGACATCAATTTTAGATGAATCAATTCTACATTTTAATATTACCACTTATGGCTGATTTTTCAGAGGTGTTTAAAACATGTTTTTCTTTTGTTTTTTCAACAGTTTTTTTTCTTAATTAAAAATTTTTTCCAGTAAATTCGTAGTGAAATGGGCTAAGTAAAGTTACATTTTCTTCGTTTTAGGTCGATTTTTTTCGCTTGTACCTTTTTCAGGAGTTCTCAACAAGTATTCCAACATACGAAAATTCTGTTTTTAAAACCCCATAAAAAAAGAAGGAAATGGTAAAAATCTGCCAAAAATGATAATTCTGGATATAAATATACGTAATAATTTCATTCTTGGAAAAAAATTTCAAATTGTTTTTTTTTTCAATTATTAAAAAATTTTTGAAAATTAGCGTACCACGTCATTTTACTACTATTGCATCTCCGACATTTACAGATTTGTGAAAAATCAAAATTCGACTCATTCTACCTAAAACCCATTCCTAGTTTGAAATTCATTTTGACTGTAATTTGGTCGGGAGCAACATTTACTCCTTCTATTTCTCAAGATGGACAACTTATACGTATAACTTGTTTTTCTGGAGGTATTCGGTCATGTCCCACATTGCAAGGTCTTAACAACTTCTTTTTATGATTCACCTCATGAGCTTTGTATCTCTCAGGATTATGACGTTTTGGTAGATGGAAAGCGCAACAATGGAATGAAAATGTCAAATCAGCTTCCTTCAGACTCTGAACATACAAATGTACGAAAAACAGTAACCGAAAATTAACTTATTTTGTTACTAATAAAATCAACATCAAACATTAAACATGCTCACATTAAAATCATAAATCGATGGAATTATCTTTAAACTGTACGTATTCTGTATGATTAAATTTTCTAGATCTTTCAATCCATTTGTAGGTATACTAGATATCGAAGTCTGCGATAAATCTCTAAAAATAATATACACAATGAATATAGGCGCCAAAAATCTATCCGCAAATATTCAATCCTATTTACAGATACATATTTATTACCCACTTACAAAACTCTCAAGCTTTCAACTCCATCGAAAGCGTGTTCTGATAAAATTTTCAATTTCATGTTCCCTTTTAAGCTTCTGCAAGAAAAAAAAAAGGATAAAATTCATCAAAAGTGTAGCTGAACTTAAATAAATAACGTTCAAGAAAATACAGGTTGATGTACTTACATTTTAGATATCTGCGATCCATTGAAAGCCCAAGCTTCTACGGTTGTAATCTCATTATAATCAAAAATGCTATACAAGAAGATAACTGATCAGTATAGCTCTAGCTATATAGATCTCATAAATAGGTGCAACTTATTTGAAAACTTACATTTGATTTGCCCTCACTGATATTCGATTACTATCGATGATTTGGATAAAATTTGTACTAAAATCACTGGCCCAAAATAAAAAATAATTCGAATAAAAATATTTTCCGTTTAGTTTTTAAAATTCAAAAAAAAAACTTACATAATTTCCACAATTTGCTGAGAAATTCTCAACTTTGGAACATTCCTAATTCCCGTAAGAACAACGTATCTAAATTATCAACATTTTTTTGATCGACTAATTTTTTAATATAATTTTTAAGAAGCCCTTCATAATTAAAATAATACTCACAGGTATTTCAATTTAACCGAATCATTTTCCAGAATATCTAACGATAAATTTTCCAGCTTCGGTGCTCTGGATATATACCTCAATAGACAAACAACACATCTTAAATACATATTTAAAAAAAAAAAAAAAAAAAAACAATCAAGTAAAACAAACTCATACCTACAGAGATTTTAATTTCGGTGACGGATTGAATATGTTTTTCTGAATACATTTCAATTTGGGCAGATCAATTATATGCCTAGAACAATCCAACATGTATTAACATTTCCAATAACTTGTCTCATAAAATTATGTACTGGCTACTTACACATCAACAAAGCAATCTTTAAGCTTAGTAAAATTATCTGCTTGTAAGATCTCCACCGGCGAATCATTTATCACTCTGAAATGCAAAAAAAAAATCTGTTTAATAAACATACGTACAATGAAATTTATTAGCAAAAGCAGATTTCAATATACTCACAATTTTTCATCTTCTAAACGACCAAACTTTTCAATCCAAACGCAACGAGTTGAAAAATAATCATTAATATCACTTGCACTTAAAATAGTCACTGATAACAGACCCACCGATACATGAACTATCATAACCAATAAATCAGTCATAGTTTACAATTCAACATCATCACAGTAGTCAATATTTCATTGAAAATAATTCACATCTGAGACGATTAAGTTCAACTAATATGACACGTTTTTATCCTCAACACTAATTAACACTCGTACGCTAAATAAAATAGTAAAGAATTGAAGTATATACAATAAAAGAATTACTAACGTAAGAAGAAGCAACGTGCACCGTATGTAACTATATACGGAAATAACTTGCGAATTGTAAAATTGAACATGATTTTTAAATTAATTCCAATTGGTGTTAGGTTGAAGAAATAATTAACGCTCGAACGTTTTATAAGAGTTAACACCATCTTAGCAGTAGAAATATTATAATTATTGAGGAGCACAAGTGACAAGGTGAAAATAGAAGGTAGGTGTATTTGCACGAAGAAAAGAAAACAAATAAAAGATTTAAATAGGTAAATAACATCGTGGTGGCAAAATTCCGCCATTTTGGTTTAATTTTATATTGAAAAGGATCAGAAATCGATTTAAATATTTGGCAGGAAAGCAGATCTAACAGATGGTGAGCATATATCACGAGTACGTGAACCTTTTATCCATAAAAATTAGAAATGAAATTACCTTCTAAAAAAAATGAATTTATAAATTCGATGCTTTATTCCCAATCAGTGGTAAGGGTAGACAGGATTTAATCGAGCTAAAAAGTCGACACGGCTAAAAGGTACATCTAAGACCTATACCCAAATGTACATACCAAATTTTAACGTCCTAGCTGAATATGGAGGTGAATTCGACCAGGAACAAACTCAACAAGCAAGAAAAATCGATCAAAAAACATTTTTGGGGATGTGAGCGGGTGCAGTGAGGCTGAATAGTCGAGACCCCCAGGGTGTGTACAGATGTTATAAAATTCAAAACTCGAAACTTTTCTTCGTAATTTTCAAAAAATGTACAACCTTTGGGAGGGGAAAGGGGTAACCTCAAAAATATCAACTCAGGTGTGGAAATTAATCAATTAAATAGGCCGTTTAGCTGCGGTGTAAAATTACTATGTTATCAGGGGTCAAAGGTCCGAGCTGTACGTGGGCAAAAATTTGAAAAAAAGGCTCCAAAAATAAAAAAAAGGACATTTTCTGTTTTTGACAGATACAATTTGAAAAAAATAAGCGGAAATACCATTTTACTAGAATTGTTGCTTGGTAGGATTTTTTTTTTAAATTTTCGTAGAAATGAAAGATGAAGCCCGAACGAAACGAGGACGAAAATTTTAAGATCCATAAAAAAGGGGGCGATTTAGAAACGATGTTTCAGCGCATTATTGAGCTTCAATTATTAAAAACTTTCTAGTGGAACTATAGCTCTCTCTAACCCTTCAGGCTCTGTGCAAATAATAAAGAACAGAATATAATTTACATAGCTCATTTGTATTCTTATGAAAGATATGTTTATATGAAACAAAAAGGGGAGGTATTTCGAGCGAAGTGTGAAAAAATTTTTGAAATTTCAACAGCTTCCAGTTGCAAACGTTCAGTTTCTCGCATCAAGTTGGGAAAAATGGGAATCGACAAGTAACAAAAAATAAAGTAAATCGACACAAATTCTCGACTTTTGATAGATTTTGGTTCAGTTTTGCGACTTTTGCTGCTTAAATCTGAATTCGCGACTTTTTCGCGACCTGTAGACACCTTCAGAACATGAATTTCAACTTCCTAGCCTGATTGATGGGAGGGAGGGGGGAGATATACCAGGTAAAAAACTCAAAAAATATGAAAAACCGACAAACAAAACTACTACATTTTTAGTGCTGCAAGGGAGTGCAAGGAGGCTGAAAAGTCGAATCCCCCACCCACAGACACATCTAGGAACCCTACTAAATCTACATACCAAATTTCAACTTCTTATCTCAATTTGGAGGCGGGGGAGGGGAAGAGCATGCAAGCAAGAAACTCAAAATATAACAAAACTCGCCACAAAAACACATATTCGGCTTATTGAAGAGTGGGGGGGGGGGAATTGGTCTGGAAAGTCGAAACGCCGAAAATCATATTTATGTCTACATATCGAATTTCAACTTCCTAGATCAATTAGGGGGGCAGATACGGAAGGAACAGTCAACAGTCAAAATTAGAAAGCGGAAAATTCCCTCCATATCTCCCCTTTTAATTGACCCAAGAACTTATTTTCGGACATGTTGCACTACCTTGGATGCTTCATTAATTGGTTTAAAAACACACAATTTTTGAGATTTTGATCCATCAGTAACCTCCTCCCCCGCCTCCCCAACCATTTAGGTGCGACTGAAATTGAACCCAAGGTCATCCCCACTCATACATAATTAATTCCCTGCTAAACTGAGCTTATTGACCGAATTAGAGCGATTTTGGTCCATGATTTTAATCTGAGTGGGGGGGGGGTAGAGTGAAAAAAATAACAATAAATATCTGACATGGCCAAAAATGGTCGTAATTGTCTTCTGAGCCTCAAAACGGATTTTATTGATATTAGCCCCTCGCCCCTCACCCGCTAAAGGTCGATAGACCGTAGTAGCCTGGTTTTCATTGACAATATGACATAGAAAATATGTTTTTCACGAAAAATATAATCAGGTACTAAATAATTTAATTGTTTTGGGGAAGGGGAGTGGCTGTTTTGGATATTTTAACAGCGGCGGGATATTCGTTTGAAATTTTCATCATCAATAAAAATTGACAGACTTGCTCAAACCATTGTTCTACGTCCGGAAGGAAGGAAAAAACGAAAACATGAATGAACAGAATCAAATTTGAGTTAAAATTCTAAAGAGGGGAATGGCCAGGGGTGTGGATCCATAAGGCAGAAAGGTGGTTTCGGAAAATGGCATCTTGCCGAAATCGACCCATTTGATTACTTTTGAACATCTTCCAAACGGTAGGTTTCACTTACTTTATCTACATAAATTAAATTCTAAAAAGCGATGAGGAGAGTCGCAGGAGGGGGGAGGGGTGTAGTTTGCTAAAATTATACCCTTTCTAAATTAACTCATTTCGTTACTTCGCACATCTTACAAACGGTACAGGTTTCACCTACATTGTTTGCATAAGTGAAATTCTGAAAAAATACAGGAGGAGTCCAAGGGGGAAGGGTGGTTTGGGAAAATGACACCCTTCCCAAATCAACTCATTTCGTTACTTCGCACATCTTTTAAACGATACATTTCACTTACATTATTTAAACAAGCAAATGAAATTCTGAAAAAGGGGGGGGGGAGCTCCACGGTGTGGAAGGATGGTTCGGGAAAATGGCACCCTTCCCAAATTAACTAATTTCGTTACTTTACACATCTTTCAAACAATAGATTTCAAGAATTACTGTTATGTTTTCCCAATTCGATCTTTTATGAAAAATGGTGGTGGGGGGGGGGCTTTTTGAAAATTTTCATAATAACAAAAAATATTTAGCATTCTTTGGGATACAATTTAAGTCCAAAAAAAAATTGAAATACGGTGATTAGAACCGACGTGAAGATTAGGGAGTATGCGAAGAAAGAGAAGACAGTTCTGTAAGGGGGGTGGGGGTTGGAAGACCTAAAAAATGACACCCCAGCTAAATTTTTTTCTCTATGACATTATATTAAGCATCAAATTCCAATCGAAATGAGATCACATTTCAACTAGATAATTCTATTCGACGAGTTGAAACTTTTACGATGAGCAGGTCTCAAGTAAACCTACACAATCAGTATTAACATGTATTGTAAAAACATATCACTAAACAAAAAAACAGTTTACAACAATTACATATGACTAACAACTTACATACATAACGAACAACGTAATACCTTAATAATTAATTCACAACGACTATATAGAATGAATTAAAAGTTGTACATATTAACATTATTTTTCCTCGTTAACAAAATCATTTATTGCACAAAACTTGTCTCGTCGTAATAAAGTATATATTAGGTAGTATTAAAAAGGCACGTAAAATGGCATACAAGCTGATTCCATTTCGACTCAATAATTCAAAAAGCCACGTTAAAGAATTGTACGTATAATAAAAATTTTAGCTAGGTATATAATGATTGAGACGGCAGAGAATGGATGACGAATGCGAAATATAGCAATGTTTAGGAACAATTACACGAAATCATAAATTTAATAAGATAATATAGTGAGGTAATGACATACCTACGTAGGTTAGGTACTAGGAAAATTGGTGAATATTTGCGATTATCATCGAATACGCGAGGTAAGGTATAAAAATCTACTCAAATAAAACCGCATTAACCAAATAGAGATAGAGATATTAGAGGAGAAAAACCACGTAATTGAATACCCACATACGCTCAAATACTATAATTTATAATATTAATTCATATATTCGTTATTGTTAAAGTGGTTACGATATTTGCTGATAATTAATAATCTCGATGCTCGAAACCCCAATCGTTGGAGGTATACGAAACATTACCCTATCTGAGATCTGTTTATTTTATTTTATTTTTTCTTTCGAGTAAGCTACTCGAACCAACTTCACCGAATAAAACTATAAAAGAACCCATCTCACATTCGTATCTAACCAGTCTCGTCAGTGAACAGAATAAATTGGTAAAGATGTTCGCGAATTTAAACCCGTTAGAAGTGGCACCTTCCAAAATAATGGAAGTGACGCCGACGAAAATACTAAATACATTGGAAAATGCGCCGAGTAAAATGATGGAAAATGTTGTCGAAACGGTGGTCGAATGTGTCGAATGTGTGCCGACGAAAACAGTCTCCGATGTTTTGGATGCCATCGAATCAATTCCAAGTAAGCTGAATGTAAATCCGATGGCCACTATGAATAATTTTACCGATTTTCTAACCCTCGATTTAACCCAATTTGTTTTCACCTTCGTAACTCAAGTATTTACTAGTTTCCTAACTCAGTTTGAGAAATATATCAATATACTTTTTGTGCTCTGATTGCGCAATACATTCATCGAAAAACGATAAGGTATTTCCCATTTATGACTAATTTTCACGTAACTCGTAAGAATGACTATTATATCGTGTAAGATAACAAATGCGTAGTGAATCATTTTTCAAAGGAGAAAAAAAAAAGTAAATATTATATAAACAACAGCGAATCGTATTGCTTAAAACGTTAACTTTATCCAATATTATTATTATCGGTATTTATTAATTTAAAAAATTATATATGGAATGTATAGTTACAAAATGTACATCATTTTTACATACATAGAATACAGATTCTTTAAAAATCACGTGTATTGTCGATGATAATTTTTTTCCTATTTTTATTCTTTTTTTTAAAAAAAAAAAAAAAAACATCTAACAATACTCTTAAGATTTTTTCCTAAATATGTACCATCATCATAAGCTAAGTCTATTCAAGCTTTAAACAAAACATCGCCCTATTTAAACGAATAATTGACGATAAAAATAATTCGTAAATCAAAATGGATATGCGAAATACTTATGTGAAATATCGATTCTGAGAAATGCAAAATAAACAACGTCGTTAAGTTTCATGGACGGAAAGGCTTCGTAATGTAGTAAATACAGAATTATGGATATGTTGGGGAGAAAAAGAGAAAAAGCGACTGAATGGAAACATGACTTTATAGTCAATAACAGTTAATGGTAACCATTACTGAATAATATAATCTGAAGGCAACGTTTAGTCGCAGTTTCCATTTCCTTTTTTAGGCATTTCATTCCATTGTAAAATAAAGATTATAGAAAACCCATATAAAACTCAAAAACTATTTTTGTGCTAATGATAAGACTGGCGCAGCTAATTCACAAAGTATTCTTATAAGTAAAAAAAAACTGATATAAAAATAGCAAAATTCATAAAATTAATGATATGTGGTAATGAACTCTCAATCGAAATAAATACCAACGAGATTTAAACTATAAAATCAGTTAATCACTCACCTGAACTAAGAAACGTGTACAAATTCAACAGACTAATTTGAGAACCATAACGCGCACATATTACGATATTTAATCAATTAAAATCACGAAAATCAATTAATTATTCCGAAAACTAGTCATGCAAACACGTGTTAGAATAAAGTAAAACTGAAGAGTTTTGAAAAAAAGCGAAGTTTTCGAACATCGATGTTTTTGAACAGTGAGTTTTGTTTTTTGACTTCACGAATTTCAGACATGAGCGATATTGGTTGAAAAAAAAAATGTTGATAAGAAGTGATAACAATAACAAACAATCAAGAAAAATTCTACAATTTTTGCAATTTTTGACTTTTTTCATTTTACATTTGGTTAATCACTAATTAGTAAGTTCTTTTGTCAATTTTTATGGATAGAAAAACCAAAAAAATCATGAACTTACAAAAAGGTTTAACTTGTAGCAATAATCGTCCGATTTGGAAGTTTCGACTTGAAACTGAAACGTTTCTGGTTCATAACACGATTAAATATTTATAACTAAAGCAAAATTATCATAACTACGTTATAAACTCGAAAAATAAAGATCAAAGCTATAAGGAAGTAATTTCTTTGATTATTAAGATACTTTCGGAAGCCTCAAGAATTTGTAATGAATGTGATGAAAATTTGACATAATTTTATCAATCTTATTATGGAAAAAAAAGAAAAAAAGAATTCTTATAAAAGTAGATCATAAATGCAAATGCGATAGGTTCGTTTTCGAATACACGAAGCTTTTTTTTTAAAAAAAAAAAGGTGAATGAAGAAGATTGCTATTTGAGATACAAATCTCATCTCAAACGTACAAGGTATAATACAAATACGATAACTTATACTATACATGATATAATACACGGATTTAGAAAATATCGATCGATAAAGGCGATACGAAGACGACACAAAGACGTATAATCACAGCAACAGATAAAATGCCGAATTGGATTTTACACGTACCACTCCTTAACGTCTTGTCTTTTCTTAACTTTAGCACCCATTCTGAGATTATTATTAATATTCGAAGACGGCGGCGTTAACAAATTCGACTGCATACTCGAATGACTTTCTTTAGGTAAAAGTACCGATAAAGGTTTTCTTTCGTTTTGATTTTGAGTATTGTTAAAGCTTTTATGACTTTCGATTTTATAATTAGTTTCGGTTCGACGATTAAACAACAAAACCAAAATGGTAATGACGATTATCACAATTAAAATGGCGCAAATGATGATTATAGTAATAGCAGCATTCGCCTCATGAGTACGACCTTTTATCGGCGGATCTACAGGAGGACGCCGTTTAGGTGTTGTTGTTGGGACTGTGGCTGCAGTCCTGAAATCGCCAATTGTAGTATTCAATTCGGCTGTTGGTGTTGGAGTACTCGCGATATATGTAGTCGATGTTGTAACCGTACTGGCTGTTGTTGTATACGGTTCTGTAACCGTTGTAAGCGTGGTATTCTCTAATTTCTTCAATTTATGCTCTAAATTTTTAAGCACTTCATTAGTGACGTTAAATAAATGAAGTATATTATTTAATGACGTATCATTAGGCACAGGCACCATTCCAACGCTAACAATTGTTACTGTAAAAAGCACACCAATATCCATTACAACGAACGCCAACAACAACAAAAAAAAAACGCACACTTCAAAAGCATCCAAACGATAAACTTACCGACAGGAATGTTGGTTATATTTGAATGTGGAGTAAATTGTGACATAGTAGCTGAACTATTTGAATCTGTTTCTAATTCGGTAGCTTGAGTTGCTGAATATTTTGTTGCATCGTCTTCGGTGCTTATTTCAGGTTGTTCGGGAGGAGGTTCCGGTTCATAACCGGATCCTTCGACGCAGTCTTCATCATCGCATGGTGGCTTTGCTTCCGGTACTAAATTCGGTTTTACAGGTGTGAACGGATGGTGCGAGGGAGCAACGTAAACTGGTGTAATTAAATCATCTAAAATGGTAGATGATTATTGATTAATATTTTGTTGAAAAAAATAGGTACGTGCTATTTTTGTATTTTCAATATTATAGTTTACCTTTATCTACTTGAACGGCAACTTTACAATGATCTTCGTCATCGTAATTACAACCTGATCCAGCCCCTGAGAATATTAGTTCATCAGTTACTTGCGGAGAATCTGACGTTGGAGTCTGCAAAACAAAATTGGATTGTTTGATCGTTCCGATGCGAATACCGAACTACTTGAAACTTAATCGTGTACCGGTTGCATTTGTTGATATTGCATTGGAGGTTCAGGAATTACACGATTTTTAATCATAGATACTCTGGTAACATCGCCGCGGATTTCAGTTCTTCGATCTTTTTCGTGAGCTAAATCTAATATTCTCAGTCCATTGAACTCTAAACCGGATATAATACCTCCGAAATGTCTTTCTATCCTCTGTTTCAACCTGTTCCATTTACCACCAATTTGAATGGTAGCTTGATTGTTGAATACGGATAATTGATGACCTAGGAATTTCAACAAATAAGTAAATGCCAGAATTCCAGAAATATCAGAAGTTCTAAATATTAAAAATTATTCAGCTACCTCCTGGATAAATGGTTTGAGTATTAAAATCGTCCAGTTGTAGAGTAGAATTTGCACCGTTACGAGTGAATCTAATTATATGATATGCATTGTCGTTCACTTTGGTACTGATTTCACCAATGGGTTGATCTTGCGTTCCCATATTATAAACCATAAAAATATTTCCTTCGACCTAACATCAAGAATAACAATTAATTAAATTATAAAGGAAAGAAAACTGCAAACCGAAAAGAACAAAACATACTATTTCTAATTCTAAATAATCTTGAGATGTGCCACTATCAACACGAAATAAAACCGCGTCATCTTTATCAGTAATAAATCCAAGAGCTAATACGTCTGTTTTCATTTCAGGTCTTCTGTCTTCAGGAAATGTATAAGTTATTAGACCTTTACCTGGTCCAAATTCGTAAGATATGGATTCTGTACATACAAATAAAATCAAAAAAACAATATATTAGATAGGGATAACGAACGGAAGCCCATATATTAGAGGAGATTTACCTTGAGAACAAGTTTTCCCGGCGAACGAGGTCATCGAGCAATCACATATTTGATTATTCCATTGCTGAACACAAATTCCTCTGTTATCACAAGTATTATGGTTGCATCGTTTACCCGATCCGCCTTCACAACCAGATACAATTAATGTGCTTGGTAACAAAGCATCTTGCACGAGATCGGGCGAATCTTCATTCAAATGTAAATTAGCTAAACACCCTTGGAATCCGTGCTTCGATCTTAAAGGCTTCGCATCAGCTTTTCTAATATCACCAGGAATACCACCTGAAATACACCGGGTATTATTAAGCTATTGCAATCGCATACAAACAATATTAAATGTAGTTCAATGGTAAATCTTTGCACACTTGCCTACGTATAAAATTCCAGCTAATTGTAAACTTTCGTCTACATCGTGTCGTCTCATCGCAGCTACGATAGTATCGTCGACTTGTAAAGTGTATATTTTACGAGTAGGTTGTTTAATGGTAACGGTATGCCACCTATTATCGCTAAAACTACTCTTAGCACCATCTTTAATCTTAATTAATTCGGATTTCATTTGGAAGAACACGTATATGTGACCGCTGGCTAATTCGACGGCTAAATAATCGGATTTTTTACCGCCGCTGAATATAATCAAACCATTCGGTTCTTTAGTTTTAAATTGGAAGTATATGTGAATTGAGGAAAATGCTTTAAATGGCGATAATCCAACGTAGGTGTTTTTTGATAAGATAGTAAACGCTCGATGTAAATTTTGTAAGTTTTCTTCTTTAGTGTATTGAGCACTCGAGTATATTTTTGGCATTGTTGTATCATCTGGAAAACAAACAACGAAAAAGTTTAATTTACGTAGATATTTTCAACTTTTCAAACAACTTTGGAAACTTGTCTGACATTTCTATTAGATATGAGAATAACGAGACTACTTCCTCGGTGATAAGTTGTTCTGGTAATTCTTAAATGGGGTAAACTTATTTTTACGATAAATGCCAAGATAACGATATTAAGGAATTTCATGAGATTAAATGTTATTCGACTCGGTTATAACGATTAAATAAATACCGAAATTAATTTAAGCGTACTTTGTATTAAGACAACTTGTGAAAGAATTCATTCAGTTTTATTTTGATACTATTGAATTGAATTTCGAGCCTCGTTTAACAACACTTGCAAAAATAAAATTTGATAACAAATAGATTACATATAAAATACATATTTTTTACCTTCGTGCAAATAAGATACTCTAGATGCTTCAATATAATCAACTTCGTTGAATGTTAAACGTTGCATAGCACCCACAAATTTTGCTAGTCTGGCACTAATTAATGGAAGATTTTCTTCGGCTACTTCAACGTAGCCTCCGATATGAATATGATTAACGTTCATTATATCGAATTCCGGAAAAACGTTTTCCGCTGCAGAATAAAGAACCAATATTGATTTACAAAATCTAACAAGTCCAAATTCAGATTAGAATTTCACCTTTTATGGCGTTTCTAGTATCAACTTGAAGCAGTATAAAGGCTCCGTATCTCAAGTACCTCACAGCGTGCCATTTATTGTCGTTCAATTGATCGCCATTTACGATCGCCTGTAAAATATCAAAGTTTTTCTTATCAGTTTTCAGTATTGAAAGGTAAAACAACGATGTATTAGGCGTAATTATATCTAGCGATGCACAACTTCCAATTATTCGCGAAAATCGGATAATCGGAATTGGGTAATCCGATTGATCGGTTCTAAATGGTCTTTTATCAGTGTTAAGAAAAACTTGAATTCTTTGAAGAAAAAATGGCAATTAAAAACGTATTTTCCGATTAATTGTGCAACACTAATCATTTCAAACCTATTCAAAAATACTTGCTTTTTCACGATTATTTATCTTGACTACTAATCGAATTTTACCACCAAAAATACCAATCTCCAAACTATCTCCGTCTTTGTGAGTGGTAGCAAATAGAAGACCATTTGGTTTGACAGTTTTGAATCGTATCAAAATATCTTCAATTTGATGCTTGGTATTTGGTGGCATTTTAATCAGCATATTTTGAGAACCATTGAAGTACATAATTGGTGATACTGTACAAGCAAAATATTAAGTTAGATAATTCAACTGTTTATGATTTTTTGGTGAAAGTAAAAACAGTTTTTCGTCAACTACCTTTGCTACAAGTTGGTCCGGTAAATTCGGTTTTGGAGCAATCGCATATAAATCTATTCCATCCATTCATACATTCGCCTTTATTAAAACAAGGATTTGAAACGCATGACTCTCCGTTAGCATGGCAAACCGGTTCAATAGATACTAAAGAATAAAATGATTTTTTGTTTTCAAATATACCATAAACATTATAGTTGATCCTAAACAAGTAAATTTGTTTTTTCAATCAAATACATACCAACATCCTGTTCTTCGACGAACTTTACAACATCGACAGGTTCCTCGTTTAAAATCAATTCTCTAATGCATCCGACAAATCCTCTTCTAAGAACTATAGACCAAATAGAAACGGGGAATTTATCTAATTGAAATTTTTGCCAAGGTATTCCACCGATATATAATCCAACACCTAAATCCAACTGTCGAGAATCACCTGAGAACATTAAAGGATGAAGAAATTTTCGAATTAAATTTTAAACGAAAGCAAGGTCGAATTCGGTAACGCGGATAAATAGATAATTAGTAAGTATTCGAATTTTGCAAAATCATTAACATGTAAAATCAAGTAGGTAAGTAAGCAATGAATCTAAAATACCCCCAAGCACATGTTGCATATTTAATCAAATTAAATGCACTTCCATTACCTGGTAAAGAGAATTCGATACCGAATCCATCAACAGCCACTCTACCATTTTTGCCTTCGCGATGTAAAAGTACAGAATGCCACAGACCATCGTTCATTTTCCCAATACCAACTTGCTCTTTGACTGCGCCAGCGCCTAGATCCATTATCAGGTATACTTGACCTTCTATCAGTTCGATAGCAAATATATCAGTCTGGAAAAATTTTCGATCAAAAATATTACATTGAAAGTTGAATGAGAAAGAATCGAAGGAATTTTTAGAAGCAATGAAAATGTATAAATTTAATTACAAATGATGGTCCTTGCGCTTTGCTGAACACCAATAATCCGTGTGGTTCAGTGGTACGAAACTTTATTGCAAATGATCCAGCTTGAGCAGCTTCCCAATCCGGTAACAACTATACAAAGTAAAAGTACAGACGTTAAGGTATGTTGAATAATTAAAAAAAAAGAAGAATGAATAATTTAAAGTTGAAAAATAATAATTCAAGTTTCAATTTTAATATTGAATGAGTACTTCATTCATAAAAATCCGGAGCATGTATCGAGTTTGATTTGTTTTTAATTTTTGATAGATTTTATGTAGGTAATTGAAAAATTTGAAAGGAGAGTGTAAGAAAAGAATAAAAAGAAAAAAAGATCAAAAAAATCCACATTTTGACTCCGAACTTGACTACGGCTCCAATTCTATAGCCCAAAGTATTGAATTCTGTTCAATTTTAGCTTCATCTCTATGTTCTAATTACCTCTACATAGACATTCCAAACTGAATACTCTAGTAACTTTTGTTAACTAAATAACGAAAATTTGGATTCTGGCACCAGGAGATTTTGGAAATATATTATCACCAAAATGAAAAGAACAAAGTACTATCAAAGATATCAGAAAAATTAATTGACTGTATTTTTAAATTATTCATCTTCTACAATACCCATTACCTAGCCAGCAGCACATTCCCTCAAAATACACATCAAACTTACCAAATACGAATCCGGCGTAGTAAAGCTAATCGCATCCGAAGCATCAGATGTTCGACACACAAACGCCATTTGACCTCCTAACGTCACAAGTTTACTTCCAGCTTTGGCTACATCAAAAATATCAATTTTCTTGCCGTCGATTTCGTATATCATCTGCGAAAATTAACTCTCGTTTAATAAATCAATTTCAAATGCTGCGCCATCGCCGTAGCACAGTTATACTCGTATTTTTCTCAACTCTCGCAAACTTTTTTAATAAAACAAAAAAAAAAAAAAAGGCACACATACGAAAACAAACAGAGAAGGAAAAAAACAACTTTTCAGCGCATACCCTTCTTAAACATCCGACAAAGTTTTGATTAGTACTGGATCCAGGTAATGTTCTCGTGTGCTCGCTACCGCCGATATAAAGTTTACTAGATGAGAGCATCGTAAATGTGCCTGCTGTGCTGGCGTGCTCCGTATAAATGCCGTCCACCGTCAGTGATACCTAAAAATATACAAAGATTATGGGCCGTCACATGTGTTGTAAAGAAGGTTGTACTAACTTTCGATTGTATAAAAAAAGCAAAAAAAAAAGCAAAAAAAAAAAGCAAAAGAAAACTGAACGAAGGAAAAATTTATACGAATGCGTACTCGGCAGAAACTCGTCACAGCAGAAATCTGAAACAAACAAAAAATAACAAATTGGTTTAGTTCGTGTGTTTTGAAAATAGCTTATGTTGAGTGTTAATCGTTATAAAATAATTATGCACTAATATTAGGTACCTAGGTAGATTTGTTTTTTTTTTTTTGCATTTTGTAATCCATTTTTGGTAAATTTTTATTCATTTTCAACATTTTGTTTGTTGTTATTTTTCATCCGTTTTATGTAATTCTTTTAAATATTTCTGCCAATTTTTTACCCCATTTTTACCTGAATTTTTAAAATTTTCTTCATATTTTAGGTCTATTTCAAATTAATTTTTATTCAACATTTTTTCATGGTTTTTGATTTATTTTCTGCATTTTTTACCTACTTTTTTTTCAATTTTCACACATTTTAAACATTCCTTCGTAATGTTTGATTAATTTTCTTCAATTTTTACGCATTATTGCAAATTGTTTACTCAAGTTTCAATGACTTTTAATGATTTTTCTCCTAATTTAGGTAAATTATTACCTATTTCAATCAATTTTTTTCACTTTTGATCCATTTTTGTCAAATTTTTACCAATTTTATACTGTTTTTTTCTAGCAATTTTTGATTACTTTTCTGCATTTATGTCAATTTTTTTACCCAATTTTCAACGATTATTCGCGATTTTTGATCAATTTCTACACTTTCCAACCATCTTAGTGAAATTTTTGACCAATTTTCGACGATTCTTTTCGTACTTTTGTTCAATCTTCACTTATATTCGTACATTTCTTCGTGATTATTGATCAATATTATGCATTTTTTTACGTTTTTTCTGTTCTTTTTTACTCAATTTTCGACGATTTTAAACTTTTTTAATCATATTTTTAACCAATTTTCAATGATTTTTAACAATTTTTGGTCAACTTTTATCTACTTTTCGACATTTTTTCTCAATTTTTGATCAATTTTCAATCGTTTTTCAACATTTTGTAAATTTTAATCAATTCAATGGATTTTGTAACATTTTTCCTTAAATTTTCTAATCAATTTCTTATGGTTTTTAATGATTTTCCGTCAATTTTTAATTATTTTTCAACAAAATTTTGCAATTTTTAATCAATTTTATGCGTTTTTTTTTTTTACTTTTTCTGCCAATTTTTACCTAGCTTTCATTATTATTGTCAATTTTTACCCAACTTTTTATGATTTTTTACAATTTTCAGTCAATTTTCATTGATTTTTCAACATTATTTCTGGAGTTTTGATCAATTTCATGCCCTTTTTTGGTCAAGTTTCAGGGTCAATTCTAACAATTTTTTCAAGTTTTTTTCCAAATTTTCGATAACTATTTTCTTTAATATTTCTGGCCAATTTTCGCCAACTTTTCAACAAATTTTTTTTTCGTTATTTTTTGAATAATTTTTCACTTTTTATACATTTTTGTCAAATTTTTATGCAATATTATAATTTTTAACGTTGTTGGGTTAATTTTCACACTTTTTTTTAACATCATTTCGGGATTTTTCATCAATTTTATGCTTTTTTTTACATTTTTCGGTCAATTTTCACATAAATTTTATCATTCTTGTCAATTTTTTACCAAATTTTTAACGCTTTTCGTAGTTTTGATCAATTTTTTGGACTTTTTAAACATTTTTATGAAATTTTATGCGATTTTATAGTGTTTAATGTTTTTAGGTCAATTTTTAATCATTTTTCAACATTATTTCATGATTTTTGATAAATGTTACGCATTTTGAAACGTTTTTCAGTCAATTTTTCACTCAATTTTTGATGGTTTTTCGCAAAAAATTAAAAATATTAGAAAAATAAAAAAATTAAAAAATTAAAAAACTTAAAAATAATTTGAAATTAAAAAAACTTGAAAAATTAAAAACTTAATAAATAAAAAAACAAAAAAATTATTAAAAAATTAAAAAATTTACTTAATTTGAAATTTTTGATCAAAAAGTCGTGGTGAAAAATGATTATGAACAATTTTTGCGTTTTATGCTAAAAAGTTGACATGGATGTATCTATTTAAGAAAATAGAAAAATAAAGAAGTTATTGAATTGAAAATTTAAAAAATTAAAAATAAAAATAACAATAAAAAAACTTGAAAAATAATCAGAAAAAAAAATTAAAAAGTAGAGAGAAAAGTTGAAAAAATAAAAAAATATAAACATTAAAAAATTTATTTAACTCGAAATTTTTGATCAAAAACTCGTGATAAAAGTTGATAAAGCATGATTTTTGCACTTCATGTTAAAATGTTGACATGGATATATGGTACATGTTACGTATCCATGATCAAGAATTTTTCTCTGGGAGGGAAAAGTGCCTCAGTTTTTTTTACTCAATTTTCGATGATTTTTCTTCACAAATTTCTAGGATTTGTAACGAATTTGAAAAATAGGAAAACAGCTTGGAAAAGTCGAAAAAGCATTATTTTTTCATCATGTTTTTCGTTCATAAAATGGTTGTTAGTGGGCGGAATTTTTTTTGATCGCAATATATCCCAAAATATCTATTTATACACGGCTTGCTCAATTTTCCATTCGTTTTGTGTCTTTTTCATAATTTTTGTAATCTCAATTGAAACATATAAAGCACAAAGCTAGCAATGGGCAAGGGCCCTTCATTTATTGACAAAATAGATATATATGAAAAAACTAGCAACAGATTCGTGCTCAGCAATGTAAACTTCACCCAAAAACACGGTCGTGTGATAAAAGAACTCAAATTTCAAAAATTTAATTTTCATCTGAAATTTTCCCCTTTTGATGCCCAATACTTAGTCAAATGTCTAAATATATTCTAGTTAATTTAAAAAATAATTTAGAGGGGGAAAAAAATTTCTATAAACCCTCTTTTTTTATCTTTGAGTTTTCGCTGAGTAGCGTAAATTTGAACTTTGAGGGCTAAAGTTTTTACCTCGATCTACTTTATATATACTCGAATAAAAAATATTTCTTAAAACTTATGGATCAAAATGTAAGCTTTTTGGAAATAATATGTGGCTTCGAGGTCTTTCAGCAAATGTCAAATAGACGAGTAAACTGAAATTTTATATGTAGGTCAAACAGGCGTATAATGATGCATTGTAAAAATAGTACTGCACTTTTGAAGGAATCATAACTTCCAACTTAAAATATGTTAATCACTCTACAGATGTTTTTCAACAACAAACCTACTAAGATGGTTTGTTCAAATTATTCTGGTAAATATATGTGAAAGTATATATTCTAAGTCAAGTAAGAGCTTCAGCTGAACCTTTCAAGGAGGAGTTGGTTGACTTGATAGTACCTCTCAGACTCTCAACATATCTTCATTATGGTCTCCAAAAAATATAATTTTAGTACATATATCTTCTTTAAACAATTGCCCGAAATGTATACGTAGTTTGCAACAACATACCCAGCACATATTTCAAGAAATCATTTTTATAATATAGATAAAAAATGTTTACATTTTGGGCGTTGGCCTTCTACATAATGCTCTATAAAGTATATATGCTATTAAAGGGTGAAAAATATCAACGTACAGAGTGATATATGATATACGACACGAACGTTTAATGACCTTTTATATATTCCATATACGCACGTTTTATGTGCAGTACCCCTGTCTAGCTCTACCCACAATAGCAAAGGATGCAAAATGATAATAAAAAAAGAAAACACACGTAGAGAATAGTACGTCGAGCTCAACAGGATACCCCTAATTATTTCTACAGCTATACCTACCATTTTACAAGCGATATCTAGAAACTGACAAATGGTATTAGCAGTGGAAGAAAGAGAAAAAAAAAAACCTTGGCGCGATAACGATACCAATGTCAAGAAAATCTCTCTGAATCTGACACTTGGTAAACTTGTGGCGGTTACAATGCGAATGGAAAACCGTCATTGTGAACCAATCAATTGGTAAACTTTGGCTAGGTTTTATTCCAAACGCGTTTCACATTTGAAAGAAAAATCGATTAGTCTAATTTTAGTACCTAGTACCTATGTACTACGAGTACGAGTATGTAGGTACAGTACCTATAGGTAGAGCTATTTTTCTTATGCATACGTATGTAATATGTAAACTTTTTTTTTAGCCTGATTTTCTGCGTCATATGGTCGATGAAAGCCAGGCTATTACGGCCTACTAACATACCGCGGATGAGGGGAGGAGAGATATGAAAAAAATTCTGTTTTAAGGGTCCCAGAAGACCATCACGACCATTAATAGCGATGTCAGATATTTATTCATTTTTCCCCCGAAACTAAAAATCATTTGCTTAATACAATACCGACCAAAATCGATAGAACTTGGAAAATAGCCTTAGGTTGGCTGAGAATTCTATATTATAAAGCGGGAAAAGATTCAGGCCAAAATTCAGTTATGCCCAAATTTGGGGGAGGGGGTGCTGCACAGTGGTACTGTAAAATATTTGACGCGCGCCAAAAGTCAGAAAAGTGAACTACTCTGCCTCAACAAAATATTGCCTGTGTTGTGTTCTACAACCTTGAACGCATCTGGTTTCGAATGTGCCAACTATCTGCGCGCGCATCTCATTGTTATAATAATGTTCAGAAAGTGGTGGTTAACAACCCGGCATTGTTCTCAATCTAGGGATCTTTTTCAAACACATGCTGTTGTAATAAGAAATGTGATTATAAAATATCTGTTCATGCAGTTTTATAGTATTTTTAATGGTGAATTCAGATTTGTATTAGTTTTTAATCTTCGAATGATTGCAAGATGAATATTTTGAATTTAAAGTAAGCACTTCTTCAAGTTTTACTGAACATATTTTCAGACTTACAAAAAAAGTTTCAACCTGTGTCAGGGTTCTTTCTATGCAAATTTGTTGCCTGTGTTATGTACTTTCTCATACC